>VXBN01001588.1:192578-380315 GCA_013397395.1 Sinosuthora webbiana | reverse complement strand
TTTTTTCTTCTCTTCCTTTCTGCATCCCTTCCCTCCCTCCTCAGGCAGCCAAGGGCAGTTCCCACTCACACAGAACGTCACAGTTGTTGAAGGGGGAACAGCAAATTTGACCTGCAGGGTCGATCAAAATGATAACACCTCCCTCCAGTGGTCAAATCCAGCTCAACAGACACTCTACTTCGATGACAAAAAAGGTAAGTTGTTCCCTGAACTTATGCTTCTGCACTGTTTTTTATAAAAAAGAAATGTTTAAAACCATTTCTCTTTAATACTCTGATGTTAATGTATTTTCTATATGTTCTAGGAATAGATGTTTTCCATTATAATTATGATATGATTTTTTTAATTTTTTTTTTTTAACTGGGGTTCACTGAAATACTCTCTTTCACATTATATTATATTTAAAGTATGAAAGAAAAAGAATAGGATTTGAAAGGCTTATTGTAAGATAATTTGGGAAACATTGTTGCAAAATATCTTGGAAGAGCATTTATGAGTGGCAAGAGAAGTAGTAGCCCGTAAAACTTGTGACTCATTTTTATTAGTGTGTATGCATAAACATATATTCTATGTATTTTTACTTTTATGTCTATAATCCCATAGTTTGTCACTAGTGTACAGCAGTCTGGTTATTGGTGCAATGCACAGTTGCTGTGGCAGCTGTTCTTAACACCTAATAAAAATGCTTGGATTTTGTGTCCCGGTGTTTCCAATGCTTCCATGCGCAGATTTTTTTTTACATTTTAGTTAACTTAGAGAAGAAAAAGAAACCGGAAAACATCCATTACTTACAAAAATAAGGATATTATTTTGCAGTGGTATATATTTGTAGACATATATCTGAACTGAAAAAGCATTACATTTTACATAATAGAACATTAACATAAAGATTGCAGTAGATTCTGTAAAGAAATTAAAGTTAGGAGTAATAAATTCATCACTTGGCTTTAAAAAATGTAAAAGCTTTGGTGTTGATTTCAGTGGTACAAAAGTTCAACAGTTATATTTAATTCTGGTGCTTGAATTTATTTTGAAAGGTGCTACATACTCTAGAACATATTTTAACAAGTGCAGTTATTACTCTGCTCAAAATTAAAGAACTGCTGTCCAAATGCTTTGCTGAATGATTACAAGAGTTTAAAACACCTTGTAGGACTGAAAATGCTTTGTGGATCTGTGCACTTCAATAAAAGAGAATCTAAAACCTGTCATTTTATACCTGCAGAAGCTGCAATCAAAATATGTTTTTTTTACTATTAATATAATAGCTGAATAGAATCTCTTGATGGTGTTGAAGTGGTTCCTTTCTCTTTTATCTAATTTCCTGTAGCGTGTAATCATTTGATTTGCAATTTCTTTGAAATCACAAGTACCTTTTGAATGTAGGATTGAAGATGAGAGGTTTATAAGGTGCAAACTTTCCAGCTGTAAGTCCTGTGCTGTCACCTTTGCCCACATGCACCCCTTCATTTTAGCTTCAGTCATTAGTGATTTGGGGTGGGTAAAGGAATGTCTGCAAAACTGAGAGCAGAGAGACCTTGTCTGTTGATAGGGCACATCAATACTCAGAAAATCTATATCTTTTATAAAATAAGTGACATTTTAGAGGATGCTGAGAAAGATGTGTGAGGACTGCAAATACATTAATTTGAGCGTTGCAGCCATTTTGGTGTGAATTGAATTTCCTGTGTGCTTTAGCAAAATCTCTACTTTTACAACAAATAATTGAAGTTTGTATTACTTTTTAATATAATGAATTAAAGCAACAGAATTTGAATGGCATGCAGAGTAGTAAGTACTAGAAGCAATTTATATTCCCCACAGGAAATGTACAGAGCTCAAGTGTGTAAATTTAGGGGACTGCAGTCTTTATTGAACTTTTAGCTTGTCCCAAGACTTGAAGGAGTATTTGATGATTAATTTTACGGAGGAATTACTCTGCATCTATTACACATGAAAATGTCTTCATGTGGTGAAGAAAAAACTTCAGATCCTTTAGCTGGAGCTATTAAGTCTTCTGTTAGCAGCAGTTTGCACTCGGTGTGGCATTTCCAGTCTCAAGTATACTGAGGGGAGGGAGCAGTACATCCAGTTTCTGCATGGAAAGAACCATTCTACCACTTCTGAAAGGGAAGTTACAGCTTTCACTGGCAATTCTTCCTGTTTGTATATGTATGGGTTCCTATAATAAGAAAGATATTTCTTTCACATGCTTTTGATGATTCCATTATTGATCCAAAGTGGAGAGAGATATTTATGAGTGGTTTTGTCAGGAAATGATGGCAAGTGAAACTGTAAAGGTTTTCCCTTTTTTTCTCTCCTCAATTCCCACTTCTCCTGGCCAGGCATACAATTTGGCAATAAAAAAGCAGCTTTCTACTAGAACCAGTCATTGCATTTAATTTATTGACAGCAGTGCCTCTGCCAGAGTTTATTCAAACCTGTCTCTTATTGTTAGCCAAAACCAACCTCCAAGTCTTACTTATCCTTTCAACACCATGAGCATTGCTTTCTGATAGCTGTGTTTCTCAAACCCTGAAAATTAATGGAAGCTTGAATAGCTATGGAGTGATGTTCTGTGTAGAAAACAGAGGCTTAGACAAGCAGCATCATCAGCAGCCTTTATATCCATCAGAGCTGAGTAACTCTGGATGTTGTTGCCATGTTCAGAAATAAATCAAATTTGCTTACTTTGGACTTTACTTCCCCTCAATAGGTTATTTTCTCTTTATACGAATGGCACACGCAGGAGTGAGAGCGTATTTCTTTCATGTCTGGAAGCATAAAACAAATTCAAGATACCCTCTTTTTTTGAAAGCTATATATTTTAATAATTATAAGAGAGTCAGATAGTAAAATGAAGGAACACATGCAAGTGTCAAAAGAGGGTTGAGAGTCCAGCAGAATATGAGGGAGGTGAGAGCTATCAGTATATATAATAATTAAGGTAAGAAAAGGCCTTTAAGGTCATCAAGCTCAACTATCCACCCTAGGACCACCACCATATGGCAGAACAGGTGCCAAAAATAGAGGAAATTGTCCATGCAGTGAAAAGTTCTCCCCTGCTGGATTGTCCTTGGCGACTCCCCTTCTGTGCTGATGCTTCTGTTTCAAGCAGGTTGGTTCCCCTGTCTTGCAAAGCCATTTTCTAACCTGTATAGAACTTCTTGTGAAAAAGGAAAAAAAGTCAGTCACCTGGAAGGAATGTGCCTTTCAAATTACTGTTGCCTATCCACAAGGGGTTAATTATTAGTCTCCAGTTTATTAAAAAATGGATGACCTATATATTATGAAAATCACATCCATGTAGTTTTGCCTTCTTAAGAACTGTAATGCAATCACTGACGTTGAAGTTGGAGCCATTCTTCCTTTTCTGTTCTAAATATTCTAAAGTACAGAAGTGCAGTGAGCCAAACACACTAATACCAAAACCACGTTATTAAAATTACTCTTCTGCTTCCCCTCACATACTGCTTTGGCCACCTCTTTCTAAGGACCTATTCTTCTCAGTTAGGAGGACTGTGTGAGGGTAAAGAACATTTCCACCCTCAACCTTCACATCAGTTTAATATTTATTTATTATTTATGAAGGAGACAGGAACTATTTTTAACTTGGGACATTTCTGGCACTTGGCCTACACAGCCTTAAAATGATATAGACAAAAAATCAGGAGAGCCTTGTTTCAAAAGAGGCAACACTGCATTTAGTGAATGTGAGATCACAGTTCAGAGGTGGTTTTCAGGTCTTCATCACTTGGGGTACATCTACTTTGTTTTTGTTGTAAATTTAGGCCTAAATTGTGTTTGACTCATTGTGGTGATGGGAATAGGGATGAGAAAGAAACCCTATTTTCCTCCAGGAAATTAAGTTATAGCTCTATTTTATTATCTAACCAAGGTGAAACTGTTGCTTCCCTCCAATTCTTTCTTTGACACTAAAATATATTAAGATCTGAAATAACTTTGTCTTCATTATTATTCTAACACAGTGTTGCTAAAATATATGAAAATATAAATGTTACGTCTGGTGGTCTTGGTCTCACTGATGACCTGTGTCCTTGCTGCCCTTTTTGGTCCTTCTGTCTTTTTTTCTGGTTCCTGTACCTCAGAGATTCAAGGGCCTTGTGTTTCAATTATATTTTTAATTCTTTCTCTTTAATTTAAAACATCAAAACTTTACCAGAGAGTAAAAAATACTGTAGTGAATAAGTGGGAACATGTTCCTAAATGTTAATAAGCTCAACAACCTTACCTTGGTCTCCAACCCCCTCCTCCCCCAAGAGAATTTCAAAGATTGTGTCTTCCCAAAAAGTAGGAATTCACAGCTCACCCTAAGGAAGTTCAGATTTTCTGGAAACAAATGCAAATTGCATGCTGCACTTGAAATGAGTCTTTCCCTACACAATTTTCAATTAAAATGAATAATTGCCATAGAAACCTCCGTATCACTTTATGCACCCAAGTACCTATAATTGCATAGCTGCCTTTGGAAGAAGCACAATGTGCAACAGTGTAGAACTGGCAGATATTATTTTAAATTAATATAGGTTATTTTAGTTTATCTTTGCTGGTGTCACTTCTTAAGGATTTTGAGAGGGCAATAAATGCAGGGAGACATAAATATGAATACGGAGCTACAAGAAAAAGGCCATAGCATGGAAACACAGAGATACTTGATAGAGAGCAGACTGAAAAGAACCTTTATGCAGCTTACTATAGCAGCCATCTTCTCATATTCCCATTCTGTAGGGAATATAGATAAATATGGAGCAGGATATTATGAAGCTATAAAGGAGGAGTGTACAACTGAACAATGGCTGTTGATATCAAAGGTGTTTAACCTCGTCAGTATAAAGATGTGCAGTCGGACTATCAAAAGGAAGAGAATCTGTACCTGGTGTGTACAGACCTAACAGTTCTGCTCAGTCGGGCAAGTGCAAGTGTAAAATAGCTGCTCTCCACCTTAACAGGAAAGTTTGCAGGTCTGCTGATAGTAGAACAAGGGTGTGTTGACATTGACCATGACAAGTTTGCCACAAACTGACACAGATTTTGATGAGACATGTGCCTGATGCTAATCATCGGTGGGTACATGTCCCCTGTGCTTTCATCAAGCAGTAGCACTTTCATGTCTTACTGAAAAATTAGAAAGGCTATTCCAGCCTCAGAATTATTCATCCCTCAGCAGCAGAATATGTTTCTTTAGATGACCTTTGATTTTTCACTTTTAAGAGTGCTTGGCATTTATGTAGCTCCCTATCATGCCCAAAGCTCTCAGAGATAGCAGTGCACAAGGCAAGGGTTGTGAGAGGGCACTGTTCTTGCAAAGCTCTCGAGAGCTTCCCTGATAGGCACAGTGCCTCGGGTGATCTGGTGGGAGCATGTTTGGCTACAGCAGCAGCCCATGAGCTTCAGCATTTTCTCCCTCTCAGGGGTGGCAATATTGTGTTGGAACTTGCCTGTGAGTTTAGAGAGTTTAGTGTCTCCAATCGAACCATCGTGACTGTTGGGATGCCCAGCTGTGCTTTCAGCTCCATGAAAACAACTCCTGACCTTTCTCTTTCTCAATAGAAAGATATTTGGAGGGAGACAGAAATTCACTGTGTACAAGGCATGGGATTTTAATTCCAGTGTCACATATGTCAGTTTAGAAGGATTCATTAGTGCAGAGAACTCTTTTACTCTAACACTAAAATGGTGATTGAATTGCCATCCAGAAGGCTGATCCTTTCAGGTATGAAAATCCTGTCTTTTTTGATGTTATAGATGCAGAACTCCATCCTGGTTATCTGTATTTATCCTTTGACTTGTTTTCTGGCTATTGAAGTATAAACCAAATCTACGCCATTCTCAGGTGATTCAGCTCAGATTTTAATCTGCATAAACAAGTGGATGTACTTGTGAGTTACAAAAATAATTTGAGGATATTTCTGACTGGGGAGAAACGGTGAACTTACCTCTTGTAGACATTTAATGATTTAGTAAGCAGTTGAATTTAAGATGCAGGTGAGTGTGTAGACGAAAGGAATAGGCTTGTACAAAACATGAGTCAGAGAAGCAAAGAAAATAATGTTTCTTTTTGCAGTAGAAAGAAAAGCAGAACATACATGGTTTTAATTAGCTATGCAAGACAGGGAGGCAGACGAGCTGTATTGTTGGGAGGACGGAGAGCATTAGCATTTAGGTAATGTGAAATTGAGTAGCAATGATGAATGGACTTACATCTCCACCTTCACATGATCTGTTTTCCTGTTACATAATTGAGTGGAGATGGCATCAGACAGGAGATGATGACCAAGCTTAACCCCATCCTAGGGTACCCATATAAATTAGAGATTCACTGTTAGAGTTTAATAGACCCTTTCAAGGAGAGAATACCCTGTACAAAAAAGGATGAGGTAGTATGAAATGCAGTGGGAAAAATGCAAGAAAGCTATGCAGATAATTATTGAAGGGTTATTTTACAGCCAGGTAAGTTTGGTAAGTTTGTAAGAAGTTATACAGAAGGACAGGATTTTATCTTCTTTTTTTCTACCTGACCTGAATAGCAATAGTTTGTAAATGCTTTATAATATAGAGGAAGTTTCTAGCACTTAACCAAAAAAAAAAAAATTATGAGGTAGAAATACGATTTTCACTATGAGCTTTCCATAAAGATCTTTTAGAGTAGTAGTTCCAAGGTATGTAGTTGAGTTAATTTTTTTCTGTCAGTCAGATCTGTTGGTTTTACAACTATGCCAGACAAATATCAGTTTCTGTCTGGCCAGCTCTTATCTTTCCTTAAGACCCACAGTACGGCATACAGGGACAGATAACCTGGGTTAAGTTATTCAGCTGCAGTTTTGTTTCTTACTTGTGGGTTCTTGCTCTCCCTCACTCCCCTGCAAGGGGGTAGGGGAGAGAATCAGAATGGCAAAACCAAGAAAAACTTAGAGATCAAGGTTAAGACAGTTTAATAAGTGAAGGAAATAGGAATAAAAATTTCCAAGTAATGGAAAGGCAGTCACTCACTCTGTCCCACCAGCAGTGTGTTGCACCATCCAGCCTCCAAGCAATCCCTACTTGGGGAAAACAACTCCCAAGCTTTTCATTGCTGTATTTTTATGGAATATTCCGTGGTCAGATTGGGTGAGCAGTCCTGGCTGTTTACCTTCCCAACCTCTTGGCCACCTCCATCCTTTTCATTGTGGGTGCAGAGTGAGAAACAGAGAAGGCCTTGACACAGCTCAGTGATATTCAGTGCATTGATTTGTTTTCCACACTGTTTTGGTCATGAACCCAAAACACGGCACCATTCGCGCTGCTATGAAGAAAATTAATTCCATCCCTACCAAGCCCAGTACAGCTTCCCTGTGGGTCAGGGGAGGGAACAAGCTGAAATCATTTTAGATGGTAGCTCCTTAGTGCTCTGGGGAAGAAAAAATCTGTCTTAGAGCTTTGGAGATCAAGTGTCTCACTTTATCTTTAAACCCCATGGTTTCAAAACAGGTTGCCACTTTTGAAACCCGGGATGCTTGTGTTCATGCAGCTTAAAAAAGATAACATGATAAAAGGGACCAGGAGTCTGTTAAAATATCTTGACAGTTATTGTCTGCATGAATATGAAAATTACATTTTAAAAATGTATTACAATGCATTAGAATATTATTTCATTGCAATAAATTAGTAGAATGACTCCCACTTACAGCATTTATTTTTCCATTTCTTAGCAGAATTAAGGGAGTAAATGGCTGTATTGTAGACATGGTTAGAAAGTGTAGGAGTTTGCATTATATTGTGCTGAAGTGTGGGTATGTGCAGAAATTGAGTTTACCAGCACTCAAGCTAAATGGAGAATGAAGCTGATACATTGGAATATGATGAATTGGCGCAGTAGTTGTGATGACACTGTTAAGATTACTCTGTAATGAAGTTTCATGATACTCAGGCTGCTGGCTATTTTTGTTTTAAATGGCAGAGAATCTTTTACAACTGAGATTTTTTATTTGGGGGGTGGGGGGGTGGGGTGAAGTTGAAAAGAGGTGCCAAGAGAAATTTCATATATCTGCCCTCTCTGCACTAGTTGTTTACGTGGATGAGCCAAACTTCCTGGGATTTCTGAAGAAAATGGGCCTTTTACATTAAATTCTGAACCCGTTGGGGGTTTTTTCAGACAATTCTTAGAGCAAATGATAGTGAGGAACAATTTGAGTGCAGAGAAGGGCAAGTGGGACAATAGGCTCGCGATGATAAGCGGTAGATCCCGGAGCAGTGGAGCTCAGCATTGTACATCATAAGAAACGTGAAGGTAGGCAGAAAAAAGACATTTTGTTTTTAATCAGGAACACAGTGAACAGTGTTCCTTGGGGAAGGTGAAGGTTATTTTTTTTTGGAGGAACTAGGTGACAGGCAAGAATGCTGATTGTTATATCACAGTGCATTCAGTGCAGCGGAGTCATAGGAATAAGGGAGTCACCAGACAGGCCAGAACGTGAATGTTCTGTCATATAAGTGATTGTTAAATACAAGAAAACTCAACCATGGAGAACAAAAAGAACTGACTTTGCTAGGGATAACTGATATTTGCAGCTCTGGTGAAAATTATGCTTCTCAGAGGAAAATGGCAGCACTGGAAAATGTTGAAGTGTAAATATTTGGAAGTGGCACATCAGTATATAAATGAATAGCTTTAGGATAATAGCATAAGGATATTTATGATTAAGAGGGAAAGACAATCATGGAACACTCAGATATTCCCTGGACAGAAATGTGTGATGTTGGATATAAAAATAAGAAAAAATCCACACTACAAGCATAGTCATGACTTTGCATCTGGAGGATAAAACTCTTCCAAGGGCAAACCCCTAAAAACATGACAGTATCTGCGTGGCACAGTGCCATGAAGAGACTTTTGAGCTAGCTAAGATATTGCAGACAAGTCTGTCCAGATTTCACAGGGTTTCTCCAAGCAAATTAGATCAGCTGAAAAGAACATTTTTAGGATGGCTTATAGACATGGATGGAGCTTAACACATTTAAAATTTCAGATTCTGCAGCACTCTGGGTAGTGGTACTGGAAGCACTCACTCACTTTGGAACAGGAACTGACATGAAATGCAATATAATCTCAGCAGCTCTACACTAGCAGCAGGTGGTACAGTCACTGCCATTCCAACTGCTTTTAGAAGGGTTAATGTGAAGATTAACTATCAGTCAGTAAATGCTGGAGGAATAAAAACACAGCAGGTCAAGGAGAGATGTAGTTCAGAAGAGCGAATCAACAACATATTTTTAGAGAATTACCCAAGTGGATGAAAAAGAACTCCAAAGGATATGGCTGAAGGACATTGACTGCCAGGTAGGAAAATAGTAATGGAATAGAAAAAGCCTCTTCTATTGTCATGATTCAGAATTCCCACTCTGCCCTTCCTAGGCCTGACAACTGGATTGATTCCAAACCCGCTCCAGAACCCGGTTTGATAACAGAGTTGAACTTGTGGTCTCCAGCCCTTTGCCCTCTGAAATTGCAGCCTCTCTGAGGAGATGGAGGCTTGCCAGATTATGGAAACATTTCCATCTTGCTCAGGCATATAGGGCAGAGACGTCCCAGAGATGTTCTGTCCCCACAACGTTGAATTATCAGGGTTTAGGAGTCTGTTGGCTCAGGCAGATAAATCCTCTCCGAGTTAGAGCTGGCTGGAATACAGTGAGTATGAACATCTCTGTAGCAGGCTTGTCTCTGCACACTTAGCAAGAGTGAAGACAGCTGGTTTCTCTTTTCACTGGGTATGTTAAATATGTGTGTAATATACCCACTAAAACAAATGTATACTGAACCTAAGTGAAATTTTTGAAGGCCTCCTGTGTATTACGTGAACAGAAATTCTGCTGTATTATCAAAAATAGAATACCATAGTTAAATTTCTGTCAGTGGGAAATAAATTAAAGGCCATTTTTACCAAATCTAACATCAGACGTTATGGAGCCAATCCAAAAGCCAGATGAGTGGCTTACAGGAGGATCGGAGTATTAAGGTGAGGCAAACTGAGGACTTTAATATATCCAAATATTTAAATAAAGGCAGTAAATATATGTTTTCATAGTTCTTGGATGTGCCTAAAAATAATACTGTTTTCAATTCCTGAGGTGGAAGCATGGAATCTACCATTATTAGAAGTGCTCGTCTTTCCTCCCCTCTTCTGGTAGAAACTTATTTAAGGAACATGATTGTTTCAGCGCAGAAATTGTAACAAATCATCATGTCCTGGATCTTTAAGCATCTGTGCGCAGAAAAGTAATTGCTGATGAGCTGCTGATATGGGGTGAAAATCCTCAATACCTCAGTGAGAGACTCTGCAATGTTCTGCTCTGAGCCAAAGAAAATAACTTTAAATTTAACTGAAACGAGAACTGAATCAACCTGAATGAGATTACTTTCAGAGGCATGTTCTCTGGGTAAAAGGAGCTTGAGGAAACACAAAAACCAAAAGGCAGTTGTGTAGATGGAGAAGAGGAAAAAGCAAACCAAAAACCAGTAGCACAGAGAGTTTAATCTCATGTTAACAGATGTTAAAAAAAAAAAAAAGAAAAAATCATAAAAATGCCTATAACAGTTAATCTACAATAACTAACAGGTGATTATTGATATTTGTATATTCACTGTCAAATATCAGTAAGTTTTCAGTATGCTGTTTAGATAATATAAAATAATTACAAAACTGGGTAGAAAAATTAAGCTTCTGAAATCTAAAGTAAATCCAAGATGTATTGTAAGTGAATAAACAGTAACAAAAGTATTATTTGAAAGAAAAATTGCAGATAAGAATTTCCATCGTGGAGTCTGAGATGGTAAAAAGCATTTCTTGTATGTGACAGCTGTATTAAGTCTGGTGGAGCATCCCAAGTGCTTTCTAATTCACTGAGATGCATTCAATGTGTTGGACCAACCATTATGTTTTCCTTCCTTGAACCTCAGCTTAGCTTTGGAAGCAAAGGCCCATTGATCAGTCTGATCAAACATTTTAAGTGTAACCTGTCTATTACTATTTCATTTCTATCTGTAAGTCTCTTGTCCAGCAGCAGCCTAAGAGAATAATAGTGCCATGCAATTACACTGACAGCTCAAGTGTATGTTAGATGGAAGCAAAGCAACTTAAATAGAATTTCTCATTATCTAAAATAATATTTAGAAGCAAAAAAGGAAAACTGTCTTACTAGATGGTTTCTTGTAAAGGTTATCTGGTCATGATTTAGTTTATTCCTACTATAAAGGAATTAAAAAATCTATTACTGTAGCTGTATTAAACAAAAGCTTAGTTTATAAAATGTACAGTACAATGTAAAGTCTTAGCACATGTATATTTATTTATTTTTCTTCATACAGGATGTGTTTCCTCTCCTGATATGCTTCAGACTTTTTCAGTCGATTTTTTTTTTTCCCTAAAAATAAAGCAGGTATCATTTGTATCCTCCCCATCCTGATTTTTTCTGTTTTAATACCATGGTTGTGCTGCTTATTAGCACAGAGGAGAAAACCTGTCTGCATTGAACTATGTTCAGAAAATACATCAAACTTATATGATATGGGTGCAGAGAACTAGTACTTACATTAATTGTAAATAATAAAATAAGTGCAAACAAGACTTAAAATCTGCCTCATTCATAGGAAGAAAAAAACCCCAATGACTTGCAGATCGATCCATAGCATGTGATTCTCAGAATAGTACCCTGAAATCCTTTTTACCTCAGTTACAGAGACAGTAAGTTGTGTCAGCCAGAACAACAGCAGGAAAAAAAAACAGAATAGTGGCACTGTTTATACTGGAATCAAACAGTTTTGAGTTTACGTGCTGTTTGAGCAATTGAGTGGTGAGCAAGCTTTAAAAATGTTGTTATATTATTAAAAATACATATGAATAATTCAATCTTTTCATTGTCAAAGGTTGCTAAGGAGAATCAGAACAGTCACATTCCATTTCTTTTAACAGCGTGATAGAAACTTTTTGTACACAATTAATGCAATGCTTATCTGAAAATGAGAGATATAGTCTGAGAAGTAAAGAATTGCCTCTGTTGAGTTGAACCGTGGGGAATTTCTGGAAGATTTACAATTGTATTGGCTCATTGCTTAATCGGATGGCAGAAAGATGTTCTCAGTATGTATTCCTTTCGTTAATGAAGGAGGTGATTAACCCATGCAAAATGCTATCTTTAAAGACTTTTTTCTCCAACCACCTAGCAAAATTATATTTAATCCATCTACAGATGCACAGTATGTTCTGCTGATGTAGTTGATAAGAGGCATTTTTGATCATTTTTTTTTTTAATTTTTGAAGGATAAATGTTTATCACAGTCACATCTTATGAGAAAAGCAGAAGAGACATGAAGGACTCTGTACAGCTGAGCTCTTGGCAGGTCTAGTAGCAGCGCTTTAAAATGCTCCTGTCTCCAGTTGTCTGCCCTGCCCCACTGCCAGATGTTATTTAATGGCATTGTGAAAGCAGCAGCAGAAGGGAATTTGCTCTTTGCCAGCTCGTTTCTATCTGATTTTGTTCCTTTGTTCTGATTCTGTTATGGGAGTGGTAATTGCTAGTGCTGGGAATAGAATCCAAGGCTGTTTCTTAAACCACCATTACTAATTCCATCAAAGCACTTACGCCACAACTCAGACTGCTACAGAATAACTCTGCTCTGCAATCCTCTGCTCTGCCTGGGGAACTCTCCTGACAGTTCTGATCCACTGGAAAAGTAGAAATGTCAACTTAAAAAGTCAGACTTGTATCTGCATTAGTCAGAGCTTTCTTAGCAACTGACTCACACATGCGGAATTTTCTCTCTGTGCAGATAAGCCAGGATTGTGAATGGGTATTTTTTTTTTCCTGACCTGTTGAAGGCTTCAGTTTCCCCTTATTAACATAGAAACATTTTCTTATCATTTTCTTCCCCAGTGCCTTGATGCTGCCTGGTCAATGTTTTGAATTTTAAATGGCTGTTTCCCATGCATGAGCATCTGTCAGGGCAGGCTGGTTGGTGGGGCAGGGCAAGGGTAGGGCTTGTTCTTTTTTTTGTTTGGTGCAGTGTACAGGTTCATACTGGAATTATTCTTGCACTTGATGCCTTGGGAAGGCTGACCTGAAACAGACTGGACAGAGCTAGTGAATAAAGCTGGTATTTATTGAAAGGCCTCGAGGATCCACCTTGGGCAGGACAGGGCCTGAGCAGGGCTACACCCAGGGTGGACTAAGAATGGTCACAAAATAGCTGGCCTGTCACAAGGTCTTACATTTTTATAAGTTTTGGTCCATTTGCATATTGGGGTTTAATTGTCCAATAATAGCTTCAGGTTGTGAGGTCTCATCCTTCTTCAGTCCGCCGTTGTTTGTGCTTTTGGGCCTGAAAGTTGTCCTTGGTCTTCAGCAGGAAAAGGATTTGTTTTGTCTACCTGCTTTGTGAAGAGAGCTTACTGCCCGTTAATATGAGGCTCAGAACTGCATCCCTAGGCAGCACAGAATCTGAAAAACATGGAATCTAAAACTTAAAGCATCACACTCAGCTGGGGGGGTCACCTTAGAGCTAAGGCAAGTAGGAGCCCTGAAATGATGCAAGATTCTGCTCCTCTCAGTCAAGAGGCTGAGCACCACCTGAGGAGTTCTTGTTAGAATACCTGTGTCAGCCTCTGTTCACCAGTTCTTGGTGAAGTGTTTGAGAAGCCTCACAGGTGCCAGTTCCTTCTGTCTGACAAGGATCCCTTCTGCGTGTTTTCCCAGTAAATTGGTTGCTCACCAGTTACAGTAAGAAATTGTTATGAACAAAGCGTCAAGGCTTCACAGGAATGACACCTGCCTGATCTTTCACCCTGAATTAACTTCTGGAAAAAGCTATGAAAAGACAACGTTTTTGACAGTGAAGGACAAAAAATATTTCAAGAAGAAGTATTAGACTGTACCCACACTTTCTGTAACAGGCATCCTTAGTCATCAAGACACCTTTGTTTGTCTTTCAGGCATAGCTGTGGATTGATGCTTAACAAGCTTCTTTACTGAAGCTTTTCAGCGTTAATAAGGGAAACTTCATGACTCTTTTAAAGCTATTCTCCTTCAGAACTTAACTGCAGTGAGACCTGGACTTGCTGTTTTGCAGGAAATATCCCCATTTTAATATTCTTCTTTTCAAAATGCAACATTAAGTATCAAATTTGACCTGGGGGAGGGGAAAGAAATTGCCTGCTATAAACATATTATCTTTTAAATAATTTTAAAATGTTTATTTCTGTTCAGCTTTATAGGTAAGGAATGGAAACTTGTTCTGAAATGCAAAAATCTTTGGTTTCTTTTTGTATCAGTTTCTGGTGGTATTTGTTCCTAGGAGAAGCGGAAGCAGAAAATATGTCTCCTGCTTTGTCTCTGGGGCATCTTGAGCTTTTTTTATGCTTGTTTTCAGAAAGTGAGCAGCCCCAATGGGGACAAAAGAAAGGTACAGTTTGTAAGTCCTCTGAACATTTTTTTTTTCCTTGCTTATTAAAAACTCTGCACACCCATCCCCTAAAATAAGAGGGTAAAATGTTTTGTTTTGGTGCCCTGCTCTTTTGCTGAAGTCTTCAACTCCGGAGGAAATTAAAACTATGGTATGAAACCTGTTGTGGCTTTGTGTAAAATAATTCACTTCTAGTGCGTTAGACTTTTCAAATCCAGCTTGGTTTGAGTGTTGAAGTTACCAAGGACGTGCATACTTTTACCCATTTATAGATGAAAATGTGCTAAGCAGAGTATTTTACCCATTCTTGCCAGCTACATCCTTGCTTTATTACTCACATTATTCTCCGTCTGACTGTATTGCAGTTGAGGTGATGTAAGAAAACTTTATTCCAAGCCTGTTTCTCTGTGTTCTGCCTTGGCTCCTCGAGCCAGAGTTCATCATGCCAGGATGATGCAGGGCCACATCAGCACACAATGCAGAGGCTCCCGACGACAGCTGTAAATGCTTTCCTATCATGTTATGTTTGAACCACTTCTTTTGAGAGCCTATAGAGGAATTCAGAAAAGTTAATGCAACTCAGGTCAGCTTGTGCTATTTCCAAGGTTTTTAAGCCTGGATGAGCTTGGACTCATCCTCCAGATCGATGTGTCCTAAAGTGTATATCATTGCTTTTTCAAAAATGAGAGGATTTGCTGTCCAAAAAATGTCAGCCTTGCTGCTGAAGGCTTTAAGAGGTGCAGTTCATCCGTGTTTAACAAAATCTGCTGGCAATGATGATGTCAGTTTGTAATGAGGTAAGGTAAGGGGTCTGTGTACAATCTATCAGTGCCCTGCAGCTTCCTGAGAGGATAGTTTTCACACTGGTCAGTAATAAACTCACTTTGCTGAAAACCAAACCCCAAACCCCACACCTTTATTAATAAAGATTTTCTCTTTCAGGTTGTGACAGAATCTTCCCTTTTCTCCTCAGATAGTCAAACAGCCTGCATCTGTGTTTATGTTTTCAAACACAGGAGAGAATAGCAAAGGAAAAGATCAAATGGCAGTGATATGAAAATATCCTTATTCATTTTATGTGCTTTGTAGCAATTTTGAGGAAAGATATTCCAGCAGTCATATTTTGTAGCAAATTCCTTTCCTTCTTTTATCTACCATAATAAATGGGTATTTTTTTACATCAAACTGATGAAGGCACAGTGGATCAGAATTGTCCTTCGAGTTGTTACAGAGGCGATAAGGATTAATTTCTTATTTTAAAATGTGCAAATTACTCTCCTTGTCTGAGAGCAGTATGTCACCCAACCATCCCCCCATTACCACGGTTTAACTTATGATAAAAGGGCCTTGCATCTCACTGTATGGGCATGACATGAAGGAGACCTATTAGTAAAGATTTAATAGGCTTGGAATAGAGGGTAATAGAAATTGAATTGATGTAATTTATGTGGTACTGAAAACAATATGATCTGAGAATCTTCAAAGGTTTTTTCCTTTTCTCGGTGACTAGAGATGATCAGGCATTTTCAAGTCATGTTCCTGCGAGGGGTGTGCTATCAGTGTGGTTTTCTCAGACTTGTTCTGGAATTTTGTGAGTGTGCATTTAATCTGAACTGCTGGAAGAAAAACCATTTTTTAGCTGATGTTTGTAGTGAATTGTACCATATGATTGCACCATCACTGAACTCACATTTTCCCCTTCCAAATGCTCCCTCATTAATATGTTGTCCAGTTCCAGTCTGTTATAAAGAAAGTATGAGTATCAAATATCTGTAAATTCATAGATATTAGGAACATGGAAAAAAGTGATCTAAATATATTCTGCCACTGCAAGAAAGGCAGGTAGATTTTTTTTTTTTCTTCTCCACTTGAAGAGGCAGAGTCTGACCAGGCAGCTGAGAGAAGAGAATGAGGCATCTCTAGATCAGGAGGGTAAGTCCCAATTCTTTCTTACCCATCAGGAAATGATGGATAAAAAAGCTGCGAATTTTTGTAAAAGGGGCAAATTAATATAAACAGGTGTGAATTCCTGGGCTTTCATGTTTCAGAAGCTCTTTGCTGAAGAATTGACTAAAAAAAAAAACCACAGAGAACTATTTCTTTAAAAACCTTGTGTGGTCAAGAAATTAAGATATAATTTATCGCTCCCAACAGTTGCATTATAGGCAGGTTCTGTGTGTGACAGACCAAATCATGGCACAGAGCAGCAGATACAACTCTGTCCTCTGCAGTGACTTTAACTGGCTTATGAAAGGAGTTAACGTGGTGCTGCAATTTTAAGTGTAAAGAAGTTCTGCACCAGGCTGCTGAAGTCTATAATAAAGTCACAAACATGAAAATGTTCTCTTTGCTGGAGCTCTGCTGGAACCTTAGTCATCTGCTGTTGAACTGAATATAAACAAGTGCTCCCTGCAAGACAGTGTTTATTTCCAAGATAACGAAGAGTTTAACATCTTGACTTTCATTCTGAAATTTTAAGCAATTTCAGAGCAGACTAGGAAAAAAGGATCAATTAAATATCCATGTTAATGATATAAACTGTCTATGAAAGTAAAATGGATACTTTGACAATGTAAGGCTGAGTATTCTTATGAAAAAGAAGTACAGTTGAAAGGTTGTGTAAGTAATGAGGATTTCACCCACTGCTAAAAATTCCTTGGGCGTAAAATAGGAAATCAGAACCATTGAACAGATTAACCCACTACTTTATGCTTAAAAACACTCAAAACCTACCTTAGCCATGTCACTAATACCAGATTACAGCTCTTTGGAATTGATTACCACTCTTAAGACATCACTTTTTGATATGCCCTACACCAGAAATAGGTANTTTTTTTTTTTTTTTTTTTTTTTTTTTTTTTTTTTTTTTTTCCAATTAGCCTAGGAAGTGGGAACTTAAAAGCATTATATGAATTATGGGAAACTTAACTTCTCAGCTGAGGATAATATCTTCGTGAGATTAAAATAACAAACCAAATCTGATAGTTTGCTTTGGATCTGTGCTACACTTGGCTGTTATATCATGGTTTACAAGGCAGACTTTTCTTTGATCATTGCATGAATGGGAGCCTTGTGATAGTTTTTAGGAGGAGGATGATGATGATAATGTTGGAGATTTATTACAGAGAATTTTGAAAGCCTATAGGGCTCACCAATTTAAAACCCAATTTGGTTTAAAATGATTATTCCAGAATAAAGGTGCTGGAAGTTGAGTATTTTGGATGAGATTGATATTACTAAGACCTGACTGTGACCCTTCCTACAGCATTTACAAGGTGCAATTTTACTTAAACAGAAAGCTTTTAACATACTTTGGAATCTGTGAACACCTATTCTTGTCTGATTTTTTTTTTTTTTTAATAAATCTGAGACTGTGATACAAAAGATATACAACTGCAGTGGGAAAAGTGAAGTGCCTCTCTCTCACTGCAGACAGATCCACTTCACTCTTCCCCACCAAGACCTTCTATAAGAAAAGAATTTCTGGCAGTAAGCCATACTTTAAATGGTGCTTGACATCAAGAATTGAGTTTTTGCATCCTAATCCTAAAACAAATGGAGTCCTAGATGATAATTACTTGCCCCAGGCGCTGAGGCAATGAGTTTCAAAGATAGGATGAAAAACCAGGAGTCCCTGCCTTGTAAGTACCCTGCTACACAAGGTATTCTCCCAAATATTTGTCAAATATTATTTTAGAGAAGTAATTGATATAACAATAGCAGCGCATTGTTTTTGATTGATGAATCATATTTGTTTATATGCAAGACCTAGGAATTACTTAGAAAGTTTCTGTATTAAGGCCCTTTTCTTCACAGGCAGTTTAACACAGCATGTCAGTCCTTTTGTCTTTTGAGGTAATGACTTGAATCTTATTCTGTAAGTGTCATCCAGAGAATAATTATCTTTGTGTAACTATTCAAAAACAGAGTTTGGTTGATTTCTTTTAACTTGACAGCCATGTTTCTTTGGTTCAATAAATGTTATCAGGCATTCTTCGGCTGCTCCTATTGCATCAACTTTAATTAGTTTTTGATTGCTGTTAATTTCACAGCTTTTTCTCCTTAATAAATTGCATCAAAAATGCTTGAGTTTTTTGTTGCATCAAGTTTAATTAGTTTTGTGCTTTGCTTACTCTATTTTGCTTGCTCTTTTTGAAGAAACTCCCCCACAGCTTCTCCCTCTGAATATATCTGAGTCACTGATTCTGATGTTGATGATTAAAGGAGATTTTAGAATCTCTCTGATCATTGAACCTGTCTCTCTCCAGAACGATGAGAACTCTCCTGTCTCACCAGGTTGTTCTGGTTAGTGTGGTGTGTCACAGAGAGGTCCCCAAAGGACTTTGCACACTGGTGCCATTCACAGTGACATTCTCACAGCATACCAGCAAGCAGAATTCTTGGGTTCCTGATCTCAACAGATTCATGCTGTAAACTTCAAGTTGTTTATTCTAAACAACTCAGAAGGAAAGCAATGCCATCAAATTGAAACCTGCAAGGGAATTGCTTCACCAACTTCTGCCAGTGATAGGCTCATGCTATAATCCTTTAAATGTAATCAGGCACTTTTGGAAGGCCATTTTCAGTGGGACTGATAAGATATTTCATGAGAACTATCAACTCCCACCCTACTGTTCTAGTCCTAAGGAATTTAAGTTCAAATTCATAGACTTGGAAAAAGACTCTTTTTTCTAACTGATGAGTTAGAAAAACTCTTCAGTTTTTCTAACTCATCAGTTTATGGTTAAAGTTTAGTTCTCACCAAACTCCATTTAACCCACTTTAAAGATTGTCTTTTTTATCTCACATCATCTGAAAGTCTCTATACTCTTGTTGCTCTCTTCATTTTTGCACGGTTTCACTGAAGATTTCTGTAGGACTCAAGATATTAAGTAGTGAGTGTCCAAATGGTCCTCAAAGAACATCAGGAGGTGAGATTTCAGTACTCTGCTTCTTTAGGCTGCTTCTTTCTGTAGAAGAAGGTGGGGATTTCAAAGAGAAAAGGGAGTCAGAAGCCATGTCTTGTAAGAAAAATGGAAAATGAAGAAGGAACATAGATGGCTTCAAAGGAGATCAGAAGAACATCTAAAAGAACACTATCAGAAGGAGAAAAAACCTCATCTTAAATCACTTTGTGGTACTTTAGGTATCAGTAGCAGAATGACTTCTCAGTATGACACTGTAAGGGCAGAAACTGGCTGAGGGGAAAATGGTAATTACAGAAAAACTATTTTTATGCCTAAAGTTCTGGGTTAGGAGTCGTGAAATGTGGTGTTGATTTCTCTTTCAATCAAAGTTTTCTTATGTAGCCTTTGGTAAATAAGATGGACTACCATTCGCCTAAGGATGGATGGAACTATTCATGTTTCACCTTTTTTTTTGTTTGTTTTAAATAAGGCAGTAGCAATGTTTAGCCATATTTCTGCATCATTCTCTGGTTTTGGACATGAATAAGCATTAAAACAAATCCTACTTTGATGATTTAATATTCAATGCCATCTTGTGTCTAAAAGTTTCCAAATTTACATTTCTAATTACATAGAAAATATCCTTGACCATCAGATAAAAAGATTTTGAGGGCTTTGATCACTTCTTGAAGAAAAATATTCTCTTGTTTTCAGTAACAAGTGTTCTTTGCCTCTGTCCCTTATAATATTGTGGTCTAGAGAAAATGAATGTTCAGGATTTTTCATAAGTATTTTTTTGGGTGATGGGAATTTGACAGAGAATGAGGAACCCTTGCCTCTCTGGAAATCTAGGGAGGTGGTCAGGTGAGGGTTTTGTTTTGTCAGATAAGCACTTTTGCGAGTATGGCCATCAATCTCTTTCAGCTTCTGTATGAAACCTGTGCTTTGGAGGATTTAAATGTCCCTCCTTTCTCTGCTTTGCTACATAAAAATGTTACACCTTTGAGGGCAGGGTATCTTCATCTTTGTTAGTGTACAGTGACTCTAAATTAAAGATGTGGGTTTAGGTATCGTGTAACAACCAGAGCAAGTAGTAATTGTTATTTTCCTAGCAGCTGGCTGTGAGACTGTTTTGTGTTAATCAGGTGGAAAGTGTGTAAATATATTGGATAACTCACAGCAAATGTAATAATATGGGTTATCTTCCATATGAAGGTTCTTTCAGGGTTTCTGTAGTTTCAGAGAGGACAGATTCTTTATTTCACATATGAGGCTTTACAAGTGAGCTTTTCTCCTTGTGAATTTATGGGTTTCCATGTCAGTCTTTCCCTTAGCAACATCACGTATAAAATTATCACCAATGTTTAAATTGCTGACTTATTCTGAACAATGCCAACAAGACCCAATATTTAAAGAGTAGAACTGTAATTTTGGAAGTCATACTATTACCATAAAACTCAGTTGGTGTTTCTAGCATCCAGAGTTCAAGAGCATTTTGTTACAGGCTTCTGTTAGAAATGAATGGGTTGTTCACAGGAGCGTTCAGTATGTGTCTTGCAACACTCCTATGAATCAAGTCAGGGAGTAATCAGATGTGTGGGACTGACTTCACAGTGCCTGAAGACAGTGTAGGTTCTTCCTGAGGTAGCTGACCAGTAGATGTAGGAGAAAATTCACAATAGATCTGTAAACAACAGAATTAAAAAAAATAATAATAATTAAAAAAACGTACTCTGTGTTTAAAGTTCTTTCTCAGAATTCTAATTCCAGGCTTCTGGCTCTTAATGTGTTCTGATGCCACAGAGGAATTGCTTAATGATGGTTTCTCTATCACAACCTTTTTGAAATGTGATCACTTTCCATCAGTGAGGTTTCCAGGCTCAGCCATGGCATTTCATTTACTTCCCAATTTTTCCTCTCCTGTGTTAAATGAGCTCAATTGCCCCGTGACCAGACTCAGCATGCCTTCTTTTCTTCAGAAGTATTTTGGCTGTGTCACAGAATTTCTCTTTTGTTAATGAAACTGAGTAAATAATTTGTAGCAATTTTAATGCAGCAGTTTGATTAAGTTGTTAATTGAAATGCTTCCTGTAATTTTGCAGCAGATGTTAAAGGTCATAGCTGCTTCCATATCACAGATTTTTTTCTTCTTTATATATATATATATATATAGGATCAATGTTTTCTTTTCCAAAGGCACTGTAGATCTGGCTATAAGCAAATATTTTCCCAAGGTAAAAGGAAATTTTCAGGTCACATGCAATTAAGGTGATTATAGGCTAACCTGCTGTTTGATGGAAACAAATCATGCAGTAGCTGAATGTTGAAGGTGTATATTTTTATATTTGGGGATTATTATTTATGTGTTTTGCATTTAAAAAACAAAAACAAAACAAAAATGTTAAAAAGTGAAAACTGGTCTAGGGAGTTTTCTTTTTTGTCTAACTTGCAAGTTGTACGTGTTTGCATGATGTGCTTAGAAAAACAAAAGAGCATTCTTCACAAACTCTTAATATTGTCATTCCTGAACATACCAAACCGTAGGTCAAAATCCTAGTTCTTTGAGACTTTTTAAAATTCTAAAATTAAAAATCTAGAGTTTTGATATTGTCAGACCATCACCAGGTTTAAAAGCTTTCGCATGAAATTTGCACTGAGCACTCCATTCCAACAATGCATCATTAAGTAATGATAAAAGGCAGGAGGAGAAGAGTGATGCTTATTAAATAATTTCAAATATACTTTTGAAAGAGCTCTTTAGTAGTTGTCTTCCTAGGTAGGTTTGGGTTTTTTTGGTTTTTTTTTTTTCCTCTCATACTTCTGAGATGGGTAATAACTTGAGATAAGAAATGCTCAAAGAAACTGTAAATACTGTGGCAAAAGTATTAACACAAACAAAGATGTTCTTATTTTCCTGAAGTCTGTTTCTGGGGGTTATTGCGACATCCTTTCTTCCTTTGACCAGTCATAATGTGTGGAGTTTATTTTTTCCCTTCCACTCCTAAGCTTTGGCATTATATACAATTTCTTGTACAAACAGGATCAGAAAGATTTTCCTGGGTTTTATTTGTAATGGAAAGTTTATCCTTTTTTATTACTTTCACTATTGACTTCTTGGTGTGTTCTTGCCTCTACAAATACTTCTGAAATAGCTGTTGTCATCCATTCTGTGATATGTTTTGGCTGGACAGGTGCTTCAGGGTCAAATGATAGCTCATTCAGTCAAAACTGTGGTAGCAACAATTGCCAGCCTTAGGCCAGCTCCTGAAGTTTAAATTTTCAGGGTTGCAATCCGTGATTGCTTTTAGTTCTGAAACTTCCACCAAAGTGTTACTCTTTGTTAATTTTATATTTATATATCTCTATATAGATATATAAATAGCTCTCTAAAGAGCTCTGGTGGTAACCTTCCATCCATCCTCTAAACCAGAGGATGAATATGACATGGCATAAAGTAGCTGTCAGGAACTGATTAAACTTCAGTGACTTCCAGGATCTCAGGGTTCAAACAAACACCTGGTATTTTCAGCTGCTGTTTATGGGATTCATTCATTCATTCATTCATTCATTCTGGAAAATTAATCCATAGGAGATAACCGTTCCACAAACTCAGACATATGTTGTGTGTTTTCTTCTTAGGCTTCCAAATTCCCTTCTTCATCAGAATATGCTATGTTAAAATTTATTTTATAGTGTATTCATTTTAACATTTTAAATAATGACAATAATCTTAATGCAATTTCCAAAAGTCAAGAGTTGATTTTTTTGTTTTTGAACATGAGGAGGACAAAATGGCCCTGTAGGTACTTCAAAATTTTGTAGTTAAATACTTATATTAAGTAATTCTTTGGGTAGCTCATCAGGTAGTTCCAAGGGAAGTTATATCCACCAAATCAATAGGATTACACGTTAATACCCTAACCCTGTGAACTTAGTTGATAAAATCCTGGCCCATTTTCGATTGCAGTTCTTGAATTCTGAAATTCCCTGAATTGCCGGCTCAAACAAGAACAGAATATAGTCAAGTGTATGCAATTTTTGCCTCTGAACTTCTTTTTTTAGAAGTGTCAAAAGAAACTTCATCTTATCCTCTTATCCATTTCCCCTTACAAAACACTCCTTCAGATTTTGTACCAACAGTGTGCAGATGATAAAGCTTGGCTTCTCTACTGTGAGTGAGTCACTGTTCTATTTTTCCACTAAGTCACATAAACAGGATAATATTTTTACTCTCATTAATACTTTGATAAAAGCTTCATAATTATATGGACCGTTTTTTTTTCTTACAATATGCAGTTCCTTAAGATTTTTTATTGACACTTACTCAAGTAGATAAAAGAAAGTAATATAACTCACAAAGAATATTTGAGAAGTTTACGACTAGAATTTGAATTTGTTGTCATAATATTGCCTAGCTTTACTGAATGTTGTTTATAGTTTGTTCCACCTTTATTAAGTTATTTTTTCATAAATGTGGTTACTGTTGTCACTTCCAAGATTAACACACACTAAAAGTAGGCATTTAACAGTGACATAAGACTTGCCATAAGGCTCTGAAGGATTTTGTGACTCAATTATCATCCTGGGGTAGGGCTTTTTCTAGAACTGTAATATTTCAGGTTTATGTGCCAATTTTAATGTTCTTTACAGTGATAATAAGGTATCATCCATGTGAGTAAGTGTTTGTATGATGTGCTTAGAAAAACTGGCACAGCTGTCTTGGACCTTATCCTCTGCCATTAAATAGCTTTTAAAACATCTGCTTCCCAGCTGACTGAGATTAAAAGGGAAGACTTTTCCATAGGCTTTTCCAAAGCTTCATTCTTTCCGTTCTCTGAATGGTCCTAATGTACTTCAGCTGAAAATATGGATCCCTGAAGTACTCAAGAACAATACCTTTAATTTTTGTGATGAATTTAAAAAATTTATGTTAAACGTTAATAAAACCCATGAGACTCATTTATGACTTTAAAATATAGCAGCCATTGTCATAATGGATTTTTTTGCTTCTAAATACAGATAAAATAGTAATATTTTATATTGTTCCCTCTATTATTTTTGTACTCTGCACCCTCATTTATCCTTTTTACAGAAATTAGGTGCACTTTTAACTTGGGTAGACTCAAAGTTTTACAGAAAAAAAGAAAAAAAGTCCAGTTGGATCATACATGAATCCAGGTATTCTACCCTCTTAGTAAGCACTGGAACAGCCTAATATTAATTGCAGATGCAAAAAGAACTCCCCTCCCTCTTTTTCAGAAATAGCTCAGTCAATATCTTAACCCTTGTTATCTACTTCTCAAAGCCCCAGAACCACAGAAGGGATCAGGTTGGAAGGGACCACGGTGGCTCTTCTGGTCCAATGTCCCTGTTCAAGTGATTATCTTCAGTGAGG
Source organism: Sinosuthora webbiana (assembly GCA_013397395.1). Lineage (NCBI taxonomy): Eukaryota > Metazoa > Chordata > Aves > Passeriformes > Sylviidae > Sinosuthora > Sinosuthora webbiana. The sequence continues at coordinate 355,561 of VXBN01001588.1, read as the reverse complement.
GAGACTAACAGAAGAGCGAAAAATAATTTATTCTACATCAGCAAGATTCTGGTACCTCTTTAAACTGCCTCTAAAATGTATGTCTTAAATCTTTGAGGCATAACTTTAGAATATCTGGCATCCATAACAAAATTTGGCAAACTCTGTGCTGGCACAAGGACAAGTTAAAAGCATTGCTTTTTATTGGTTTTTCCACAGTCAGATGTAATTTTCAAGAACAAAACACTGCTAGCTCCCCTCCATTCCATGAACAATCCTTGTGACATTATCCAACCGCTCTTTGAAGGGTCCTGCAGCCACCTGAGGTCTGCCTGCCTGGAGTTAGAAAAACAGGATTTATACCTTTATTCCCTCTTGGGAAGAACAGGTGAGGCACTTCACAGCAGGTGTTAAACCAAGCAAGGTATTAAGGATTTACTCACGGATCAGAGGGAAATACATATAGATTGATGGATTGATGGATTGATTAATAGGTATGTTGAAAGAGAGCAGGGCTGTGCATGGGAGAGCATGTGAGGTAGAAAGTATCTGTGTAAAATTGCCTTCTCATTGCCTCAGAGAAATAAGCCATTAAATACTAGCCAACTGCAATGGTAATTGATAAACAGCTTAGCTGGTGAGCTCTCCTCATCTATTTGAAAAGAAGCAGTGTAAAAGAGCACATGCCTTTCATTATTTTTAGAAGCAAATCTGCAGTAGCTGTCTTAATTTTTGTAAAGGATAAAGAGAAAATGATGAGTCCAAATACTCACTTTTTTTTTTCTTTCTAACAATTTTTAATAGCAAAAATAGGAGCCAGGGTTATTATAAATACCCAGAAATCCCATGCCCATACTTTGCCATTCTCAGTGCAGTAAAACAGTGCTGTTACACAGATTATGGGACAGCAGCAAGCCTTCCATAAATTTTGTGTCATTGGAGTGTTATGAATTCCTGGGTCTTGGATAATACCTAGGAAAAAGTTTTAAGTTGAGGACCAAGAATCCAAATGACTTGATGAAGGGAAGCTATGCAAGTTACTGTGAGCTTCTGCATTGCAATCCTCATGGTATTCCCAAGCAGATCAACTGTTCATTTAGAGTACTTGTATGAAAGGAAATTTCCCACATAGGAATTAAATTTAGGGAAAATGAAAAGAATTCATTCTTTCTCTCCCTGCCTTTTGGAGCACTTCATACAAAAGAATGAGGAGATGCTAACATATGCATCAAATGTCACCTCTGTTTCAATTCTCCCATCTGCTTAATGCATAATAGTTATCATTAGGTAAAGCATTAGGGAAAGGGTTGAATGTGTGGAGATGGACTTTTTCATCTTCTTTCATTTGGCAGCGTGGAGCAGGAATGCTCGATGCCCAAGTGTGTCATTCATCTGACAGGTTTTGCTGACATGGAATGAATCAAGGCTGGCTCATCACAAAACAATTCTAGAGGACAGCAGTTCATTCAGTGTTCTGCAATTCCAGTGTTTTCTTTAATCACATCTGAGGATGCCCCTCTTGGCTGCTTTTATTTCTTTTTCTTGATAGATGCTAGTAATAGCCCAATGCAGATTGCTGTGACCATCCTGAAGCAGCTGCACGTTTCATCTGAGAGCATGACAGTCTTATTCTCAGCTCCACTTTATTTCCATGAATTATCCTGTTGGTTTGGTGATGTCTTTCAGAGCCTTAGGCACAAGGAAAAGGTGTCATGTATTGAGTAGTTGGGGTTTTTTATAGTCTTAGGCCAAATTTGGTGTTAGCTGAGGCTGGACAAAGGCAAAAACACCTTTTTAGGTTGGAAAAGACCTCCAGGATCATCAAGTCCAGCTTTAACCAATCACCACCTTTCCAGCCAGATCGTGGAACTGAGAGACACGTCCTGTCATTTCTTGAGCACCACCAGGAATGTTAACTCAGCCTTGGTGAACCTGAGGTCTTTTCCCACAAAAATATGACATTTGGGTATTCATGAAATATCAGGAATCTGTTTCTTCACTGAAGGCTGCCTCCTTTCTGGTTCGAGATTATTGTTTTTTTTGGAAATAGTTTCCTAGTGTTTTATTCAGTTTAGTTTTGGATTTTACCCACACAACATCATCTGGTGTTTTTCTACAGAGATATTCTCTTGCCAAACTCCTTTCTTTTGTTTAGAAAACCTTCTATTCTTACTTAGGCTAAAGATGTAGCTCATCCCAGAAAATGGCCCTCATTTTTGCAATGGTTAGCTAAAACAAGAAACTGACTAAGAGCTAGAGTGAAAGGAATGTTATCAGCTTGTCATTTCGTACAACCCCAGTGTCATCAGCTAGAAAAGCATCCATTATCACACATCCTGTCTGGTATGTTGGGTGTTTAGGAGAACAGACCAAAAGATCAGCTGAAAGTGCATCACTGAGCTCCTTGATCCTTATAGAGTTGTGGACCTTAGAAATATGATAAGAGAATAAATAAGAATCAAGTGTGCATTTTTATTCTAATACAGGACATTTAATTTATTTCTGATTATTTTTTTTCTGATTGAGTTAATAAGAAAAATACAGTATGCTTGGCAGGGAACATCTCAGAGATTGTGATGTAAGATTTTATTTTCATACATTCAATATCTTCCAGTAAATTGAAGAACTCATTAATTAATAATAGTTTTATAAATATCAAAAAGAAGAGAAAAAATAAAAAGCTGGCACTTTTTCTATGACTTTGTTACAGAGAATGTTTTTTCTCTTTTTTTTAATGTACTAAAACTTTATGAAGAAACAAAAAGAACAATTTGACAGAACATGCTGTTTTTGTGCAGTAATATAATTGCATAACAGTCACAGAACAGGAAGAAGTAATTAGATTACTAGTGTAAGTATCATCAGAAATAGGAAACTTGTCAATTTTCATAACATTTTGAGAGTAACTGAAAAGACTGTAGACAATTATTAAGTGCAAGAGAGAACTGGGACTTTGCCTCCCACAGTTGTTTTGCACTCTAATGGAACTATGGATTCATAGCATTAGCAAAACAATTATCGTCAGAAAAGGAGGTAAGAGTTGACAACCTTAAGTCAAAAAAAAAAAAAAAAGGAAATGGTTCAATAAACTGATTAGTAAAATAATTTTTTTTCACTATTTGGTATATTAAATATGGATTGTAGAATTGTACCTCTGAGATGGTGTTATTAAAAAAAATTCAGAACAAAGCCCTGCTTCTTTATTTATAAGTATGAAATCAGAGCCAGACAGAAGTGAATTATTTGCCACTCAGTATTCTACTCATGATGGTCAGTTTCATGTAAAGAATTTTTTTCATGTGTAAAAACAGACAGTTTAGAGCAGAAATATGTTTGCAGGGGGAAGGAGGGACTGGAAAAAAAGAATAAAAAAAAACAGGTGGGAGAAAAACAAGAGTGAATTCCTTAAAATATCTGCCAAGAAATGATTTGCTCCTGTTCTTGTTGCCATTTAGGAAATTGTTGGCTTTTGCAAATTCTGAAAATGATGTGGGGTTATGAAACTATTTTTTTAAGGTATCTAAAGGTCTAAAGAGGAAATTCAGCAATAATAACACAGGCCTACCAGACACATATTCTTATATAGAGGAGGAGACTGGGCATCTTCCCTTGCAGTGAAGTCACTGTGTCTGTATCTCATGCAGGCAGCATTGCTCTGAATTCAGTGCTTCATCTCTTTCTCGTGTCATACCACCAGAAATTTGACATCTGAAATATTCCACTTTAAATTCTAGATAGTTAGTTGTTAGAGCGCTTTAGTTGTTAAAGAGTATTTCCGTGGATTTGTATTTTCAACATAATTATTGAAAAAAAAAAAGCAAAAAAAAAAAGAACTTGTGGAAAATACGAGGAGAAAGAGGCAGGGAATCTGAGCCATGACAGTTTATGTGCTTTTCAAATGTCTTTAATGCAAGTGTCCCAGAAAACATGCAGTTATTTACTGTTTAGTTCCCTTTGTGTTACCTTTCCTCCTAATGTGCTTGTCACTCTAGTGTGATCAAAAAGCAGTTTGCATTGAATTTAAATTGTGTGAAAGCCATGGCCATCATTGTCTTGGCCACCACCATTTTACAAACCTTGCAATGATTATTAAAAGGAAAGGCTAATGTAGTAATAGTGTAATTAAACTGAAAGCACAATGAGTAATTACCTTTTACTACAGAAAAAAAAAAAAAAAGCCCAGATTAGGGCTGAGTCCTTCCTCTTTTAAATTCAGACATCCTCCTTAGAATGCATGGTGGCTTCACTCCTACTCTGTACTTCAGCACACTGTAACAGCACAGAGACATGAAAGTAGATAAAGGGAAAACAAAAGGAATAAAAGAAGCAGAAGATAATAATAAAGAGGCAGAATAAAAACCAGGATAGCAAAACTCTGTAAAACAAAGCGCATTTATGAAGTACGGTGACATAAGAAAGGAAAAGAGAATGAAAACATAAGGCAGGAAAATAGCATGTGGAAAGGAGGCTTGAAACAACTGGAATAATCATAAAATTTTTAAGGCTTGATTTATCAAATCTAAAATGGCGTGCCAGCCACTGAGAGCAAAGGAAAAGAAGAGGCATTATTATTCAAGGAGAAAGTACCTCAAAAGCTTTTGAGCAGCATAAATTGCATTGGAATAGAACAGGACTACTCTAAGATTATTGATGAAGGATTTTATGTCACTAACTTCCTATTCAATGAAAGTAATATAGTCTAGTGTACCCTTGAGATGTGTTTTGAAGAATATTTCTTGCAAAATCAGTGCTACCAATACTTAATGTGAACTAGGGAAGTCATGATTTTAACTTCAAGAAAAAAAAATAAAAAAAGTTGTTTTGAGCACACCTACAAGTACTTGAGGGGTTTTTTATGTATTTATATATCCATCTCAGAGATTGCATGTCTACTGTGCCTTGGAGTTTGAAAGATAATGTCATGTTTATGATGGTGTTTTTTTCTCCTAAGCACTTCCTCAGTGGCCCAGAACATTTGCATCATGCAGGTCTCCGTCTTAGATAAAAACTAGGCAGATCTTGCAAATTCTTCTGATCCATCAGTTAATCTAATGAAAATTCATTAAAACTATGCCCTTATCCTAACCCTTATCCATTCATTACTATGCCCTTATCCTAACCTCACTAAAAATGCTGCAGTCCTCTCAGTGTGCTTTTCCCTTCCATTCGGCTCGAAAAAGAACACAATCTCAGCAGTTAAATGAGGAGCCATGTAGGCTCCTATAAATATAATTTCTAAGTAAACATGTCATGTCTGTGCTTCTCTGTGAGTTAGGCTACCTTAGGATGCAAAAGGGAAAATCCTGCATAAAGCTTCCTGCCATGGGGCTAATATGCCCAAGGATCTGCTACTTGAGCTGCGAGTCCTTGAGGATATGTGTTATGCTGAAATTGTCCCGTTGGGAGCAGGAGGTGAGTGAAGGTGTCCCTCCCAGGCAAACTGTGACATGCTTGGACCAAAGGCTGCCACAGGCAGGAATTGCCTGGTAATTGATTGCAGCAGGGCTTCCTGCTGATTAAGATGCTTCTTGGTGTGAATAATAGTGACAGATTGTCTTTGACTGAAAGAGTGTTGCGTTGTAAATGGTTAGTGTCAGTTTTAGAGGGCTCTCACTGGTCCTAGTCTTCCACCAGGTCATAGAGTAATAGGAAGTGCTGAGTTGGAAGGGACCCATCAGGGTCATCGAGTCCAACTCCTGACCTTGCACAGGACACCCCAAAAGTCACACCATGTGCATTGTCCCAAGTGCTCCTGGAGGTCAGGCTGATGCTGTGACCACATCCCTAGTTCAACTACCTTTTCCTGATAGCCAGCCTAGACATCCCCTGACTCAGTTTCATGCTGTTTCCTGTCACTGGTCACAGAGTGAAGGGAGCAGTGCCTGCCCCTCTGCTTCCCCTCACGAGGATGTTGAAGACCACAGTGAGGTCCCCCCTCAATGTCCTCCAGGCTGAACAGAACAGGTGACCTCAGCCATATGTCAGAAGGCTTCCCCTCCGGTCCCTTCACCATCCTCTTGGCCTCCTTTGGACACTCTCCAATGGCTTCATGTCTTTTTTATATTGTGGCACCCAAAACTGACCCCAGGACTGGAGGTGAGGCTGCCCCAGGACAATCCCCTCCCTTACCCAACTGGCAATGCAAGGCCTGGTGCCCCCCAGGACAGGGATATCCCTCCTGGCTGCCAGGACACTGCTGACTCAGAGCCAATTTACCACCAACCAGGACCCCCAGGGCCCTGCCCATGGCAGTGCTCTCCAGCCTCTCATTCCCCAGGCTTTACACACAACAAGGAATGTCCTGTCCCAGGTGCACAATCTGGTATTTGCCCTTGTAAGTCTTCATGCAGCTGGTGATCACACATCTCTGATTTCTCCTGGTCTCTCTGCCCTCAAGGGAGTTGACAGCTCCTTCCAATTTAGAATTGTTGGCTAACTTAGTATTCCTGTGAGTCCTGCATTCAGGACATCAATGAAGATGTTGAAGAGAACTGGGCCTGAGCCCTATAGAACCCCTACCCCCAGAGCCCAGATCCAGTAGTGGGGAGTAAAAAGTGAAAACAACACTGGTTCTAGCACTGCTGCGGTGGGTAACTTGCCTGTGCCTGGCAGAACTTTTGCAAAATACAGCTGCAGAATAGCAGCAATCAGCTCTGTCTGCTCATGTCAGGTCAATATGAGACCTGTCTGCTCTTTCACAGTGCAGTTTTCTTTCCTCTTTGAAAAGTAATTAAGCTTATCTGTGATGTATATTCTCTGTGCCAAACGATCTTTCATGGCACATTGGCTCAGGTGGTCTGATTAGCAAAAACATCACCTTGCAATGAAAAATGGATAATAATTTCTGCTTTATCTTTCTGGTTATAGACATAAGAGTGACTTCTTATTCTATGCTGTAAAAACTTATTTGAAGAACTATTCCCAATATGATTTGCTGAGATAACGAGCATAAGAAAACTACTTAAATCTAAAATAAATATTGCAATAGATGAATGATAGAGACTGATCAAATATTTAGGCAATTAATGGTCCTGTAAATCGTTACTGTGAATTCTGATGCACTCTTGCTAATCCTGCTGGACAATTATAATCCACTTTGTAATGGCATAGTACAGTATCTGAAGAATAAAAGGTTTCCTTAACATGAAGGTTACACATAATTAGTTACAAGAATAAAACAGTTCTCTGTCTTCTGGGGTTTTTTTTTCAGCAATCAGTGTGCCAGTAAAATCAGATTCAACTCAGTAAACAGATAAAAACTTGGAAATTTCCCACAGCAAATTACAGCATTGCTGTGTATAGTGAAACAAAAGCCTTGCAAAGAGCCTTGAAAAATATCTGTATGTCAGTCAGGAGGCAGAGGTACCAGCTGAGATATGCAGCCAAGGGCAGGACTGTGCAGAAATGCCAGCACAGGTCCTTGGCGTGGTATAACCACTTCACTCTGCCTGCATTGCTGTTGCTGAATTCAGCTGGTGCAGCTGGACTGATATCAGATCCCTCTGCCCCCTGCCATTAGTGGCATGCTGGGTCTGAGATTCCTCTTGTGGTACTGCATTTTTCACTGAGAACCAGCTTTGGTGGGGACTGTACTGCTGTTCCTTCTTATATCTAATGCATTCTTTGTGGCACCTCAGTTTGAGGCTGTTCCAAAGGTCATTAACTCAAGCTGTAACCACCAAGAATTACATTTGTATGCAGAAACACACTTTTGTTGTGTATTAAATCCTGTTTCCCCTTCATTCTGCATCCAGCTTAGCCTGGCTTTCTCTTTTAGTCCATCCCCATGCAGTGGCACTCCTGTGTGCAGTGATATTCCACATTTGCAGTGTGTGTTGTTCCTGTGTGCCCACAAGGGACCCAGAGATGGTACCTGCTTTAGCCAGGTAACAAAGACAGGCCACAGTAAAAAACTGCTTCCCAGGTGCTTCCCTCTCATCATGTTGGGCATCTCAGATGGCAGGTAGGCTCAAAGAAAGAAGGAAATGTGGGGTTTTTATCTTCTTTTCTGTTAGAGCCAGTATTAAATGCTCAAGAGACTGTTTTCCTGTTCGGTCTCAGGTGCCTATTAATTCTTGTCTATGTTACAGTCTCACAAGTTGTGAGTTCTAGCTAACAAAGTGAAAAATGGCTCTGTCTCTATCTCTATCCAAGATCTTTTAAGAACAAACTGTCCAATTATGAAATGACACCTAAATTATTTTTACTTTTAACCCAATAACCAACCACCCAGATTTTTCTACCCAATTACAAAATACCGCCCAGAGCCATGAAGAAGGTAGAAAAGAAAGACTTAGCCCATGCCCTAAAACCTCCATGTTGCTTTATATATATTACTATAATCTAAAACCTTAAATTCTAAGTTTTCCACCCTGTGATACCACACACTCCTATTCAAACTACACACCCATAATCCCAGTGCTATCACTCAATTTTGGAAGCCTTCTCCATGGCCTCAGGTCAAATGCAGTGTTTGCCTGGGGGGTCAATGCCTGTCAGCACAGAAAGTCTAAAATTCTCAATGACCAGGGTTCCAGCAAGGAAACTCTTCTCTGGGACTGATGTTGCAACACAAGATGTTGCTTCTGTGCCCAAGGAGCAGAGAATGGCTGGTCCAGAGAGTTGCTCTGGTTCAACGCCACCTTGCAAATCTTTGGGGATTGCAGTTTATAGTTATATTCAGGCACAGGCTGTGGAAGAATGGAATATAGTTATCTAGATTTTCCCCAAGGAGCTGCAGGCTGTGGAAACCGCTCCCATTTTTTATTAGAAAAAATGCGGGTCTACCAGTCCTTAAAATATCCTAAATTATGAGGGGGTTTTGAATTATTATTTGTTGGGGGATTTAGTTTGTTTGCTTTTTGTTTGTTTGTTTGTTTTTATTGTTGTGGGTTTTTTACCCTGTGAGATAATAAGTTGTAGACCTCTGAAATAGTTGTGATGCTATGATATTTTATTTTTCCTACTTTGAGTCTGGTGTCACTAATTTACTTGAATTTAAACACATTCTCAGGTTATTTGATTGGCAATAAATTAAATTCATTTCCCCAGGCCAAGCCTGTTTTGGCCATGATGGCAGTTGCTGAGTCATTTCTCCCAGCCCTTATCCCGACCCATGAGCCTTAGGTTATATGTCCTCTTCCATGGACTGGAGTGGACTGGAGTGGAGTGGAGTGGAGTGGAGTGGAGTGGAGTGGAGTGGAGTAGAGTAGAGTAGAGTAGAGTAGAATAGAATATTCCTCTTTTATAGAATATGTCACTCTTTTTTTTATTATTATTAAAACAAGAAATCATGTTTTCTTTAGCTGTTTCCTCTTTTTTATATTAATGGACTCAGTATCTCTTGGGCTGCTAGTAAACATCATTTGCTTTCCTGAAATAGGAGGAGAAGGTAAAACCCAGGTTTATCAAAGACTTAAGAGACTGGTATAAATTCTGAGATAAGAGTGTGCAATTCCTGCCTCCTAGCCATTCTGTTCATGTCTCATTTTTCTCAAAGCCTTTTAGTCCAATTTAGAGCTGTTTTCTTCCCACTACCAGTGTTTGTTTACACGTTGCACATGGCTGTGAGTGTAATTTCCATTTGATATTGTAAAAGTTGTTAATGTTACTTCAGCAAGGCACTTAAAATTTTGAGCTAGAAACTTAACTGATACAATGTCATCTGAGAATATGTTTAGGATGAGCAATGTGTTAGAGCAGGAATTACATCTGAGTAGTTCTGACTGAGTGATTCCCTTCATTGTTACTTTGGTCAAGATCACATTCTTTCATAGTCAGAATAAAGCTACTTTGACAGGAGGCTGACATCAGGGTGTAAAGAACATTGTGCTTTCAGGCTACCTTGCAATGTTTTTAGGCTGCCCTTGAAACCACAGGTTTGTTTAAATGCATTAATTTAATTGTTGCTAAGTTTCACTGTGGAGTATGCCACAAAGAGAGAAGTAAAAAAGAAGTAAACTGTTTTGTGGCTGTATGTTTAAATGATAGTGCATCATGTTACTGCTTTAAATACAGGAGACTGAAATGTGTTATCAGAAGGTTTCTTGTTATACTATTAAAAATAACAAGAAGCACCTATTTTCTGAGAAAAAAATACAGACAAAATAAGGACAGATCTTCATATTAAAGGGCAGAAGTCTCTCTATTAAATTTCTGGGGATGTTCTTGTAAGAGCTGCTGATCTCTTAAGGTTAATGACTATGCTACAGTAGGAAGAAGCAGTTCAGCTAATGCACACTTCAGTAAATTAAAAACCTCTCTATTGCACTCAGGTATTTTATTCACATATTTTCCTCTTGCCTCGTCCCAAGGAAGACAAGATGGCTGAAACTTCAGCAGATTCCTGCACCTGAGATAACAATAAAAACCTCTGTTGCCACCAGAAACATGTGAGTGGAATGCAGGAAAATGCAGAGGAGGAGTCACCTGCTGCCACGTTCAGTGGCTAGACAGGTTTTCTACATTACTGAGGTAATAAGACAAGATGGGGTGTGCATTTCTGAGCTTTGGGGGTTTTCAGGTACTGTGACAGAGAGATATAATGCCAGAGAGAAATAACTTTAACATCTGCAATAAGGTGCCTGTAGCACAGTGGTGCACACTGACACATGTCTCATTAAAATATATATAACTGCATTGTGATGCAGGTGTGGTACAGGAAAGAGAGGGGAGTTTCTTCATTGTCCTTCACTTTCTGAATTGTTGTGTTTATGTTGCCCAGTGTTAAGTATAGCGCTAAAGCACAACCTTAAAGCAAAATGATTTGTTGGAGGTTGTAAAATAAGAACATTATCAGCCAAAATCACTGAAATGAGGGAGAGGAGGATGCACAGGTTTGTAGTCAGTGAGGAGACTGGAATCGAATCCATCTCAAATGCCACAGCAGCAAGCACATGGACATAAAGCAGTGGGACTTAAAAGTGTTTTCAAGTGCCTGTTCAGTTCAGCTGTTCCAGACAAACACTTTGTTCCTGTTCTTTTGTTGTTGCTGCTGCCCCAGCACTGAGCAACCAGAGCTGTTAACACTCAGCCAATTTGTGTTTCTGCGTCAATAAAGGATTGTTTTCCAGTCCACTCTGGAATGAGAGCTGAATCTCCACCTTATTTGGTTACCTTGCCTTTTCCCTAATAACACTTTACAGGAAATGTGTGGATGGAAGGAAAAGTCAATGTGACTGCATGGGGTTTGAAATCATGAGCTCGGTGAAGTAAAAGTGACTCCAAACAAGGTCAAACCATAAGCCAGGAACCAAAGTAGAAGCAGATCATGTGTTTCTCAGGAGCACATTCAGTGCTTTGGAGAGGAGCATGCCAGCCTCAGTGGGAAATAGATTCCTCAGGAATGTGCCTCTCAGTGTTAGTTTCTATATGACAGGTGTAGTGAATCAAGAATTAAAGGTCCTGTGTATTTGCTTTTAGAAGAGAAAACATCTCTTGCAAGTCATAAAAGTGTACCTTGCTAGTATAGGTCTGTGCAACCCCTCCAGTGAAAGGAATGAATTGCAAGACATTTTGGCTTTATAGGGTCCCTTTCTCAATTGTATTATGTTCTCGAGTAATAAAGAAGAGTAATTTGAGTTTCACTGGCATTACATCCTTGTGTGGGAAAATTTTGGAAGTGCTGTCTCCTGTGTTTTTGATAACAGAGACTTACTTCCTCCTTGATTTACTCTGCACAACTCTGAAAGATACTTGGTTCATCTCAGAGTATCTTCTATGAGTTGTTTCTTACAAAGTCAATGGGGCAATAACCAGGAAAGTCACATTTTTTCCCACCAACACTTCATGGTGTAGATTGTTCCTTGTTCCTCTCTTTATGGTTTCACCTGCCTTATAAGATATATGTGCTAAAATTAAATAGTGCTGCTTCAGTGTTGTGCTCTACAGAGACCTGTGTCACTTACCATTTTTAGTAGTTAGGCGCTGATGTGGCAGGATGCATTTCGGCTTTGTTTTCTGAGACAGATAAAAATAGAATTGTTTGATAATATTCCATTATTCACCATGATGCTACCTAAGGGGCTATGCAAAACTTAGTTTTGTTTTCAACTGTGTTGGACAATTGTCCAGAAGCTGATACCTAATAAATTAATAGGGCATTGCAATACCAGCAAATATAACTACTAAACATGAATTTGAAAAAGCAATGATAGCTTAAAAAATAAAAAAGTTATATGAAAAGTTTGTGGGAGCTCACAAAGGCAGTGCAGAAAAAGGCAATAACAAATAAGCCACCCCTAAATCCATCAATACATTTTTCAGAGTGCAAACTGAATGCCTAGGACTGTCCCTGTGTCTGTTCTGTCAGTCTCCAACCTCCTTTTATTAGTCTTAGATAGAAGATAAACAACAAGACTGACAGCTTTGTGTCCTTTGGCATTTTTGTGTCACCATCACAGAGTAAGAGGGTATTATGTCATCACTCAAGCCTGTCAGGTTTAGTTGAGTCTGCTGTTTGTCTTAACGATTGTTTTCCTCTTTTTTTTTCCCCTCAGTTGATACACATACCCTGTATAGATTGTATATTGTTGATGTTACCAGAATCCATTTTTCAGAGGAGAGGTGTTTTTAACTTCAGCCATGGAAATGTCGCCCCTTTTTTCTTTTTTTTTTCCCTGTACACTGAAATAGAAATTAGAAAAAGAAGCATCTTCTGCACTCCATCAGTTCTGGTCTGTGCAGAACTTTTTCATAACTCACATATTCAAACATTGTTTATATTAGTATTACAAGCAACAAGGACTCTTAGATTTTTATTTTTTAAGGCTTTGTTTAGGACAGTTCATTATGTATAACTGTATAACTGTTGTGGAATCTCTGTAGGTTTCAGCACTGTACATCGATAACTAGTGCCCAGTACCTACCTTTAATTGTATCATTTATGGATGAAATAGAATCTTAGCTGGGGTTTGTCTTTTGAAAACAGTCGAATAGGTGTGAGGGGAGGCTGAAGAATCAGTATTTGGCTTTTGAGAATGACTTCGTAGCATGTGGAAAATACTGTTTTTCATCACAAGGGGAGCCATAGGCTACTTCCACAAAAAAAAGCAGAGGTACCTTTGGGAAGTATCTGCCTCAGATTACACATTCAAGCTCTCTGAGAAATGTCTGAAAAGAGCAAGAAAAATTAGGAGCAGACTACTCTAAAGATAGCAAGCTGAAGAAGAAGACATATAAACTAAAGATGATAAAGTCATGGACAAGTAGCTTCAACCTAAAGGATTCTATTCAGTGCTTCTTGAGACTCTCCACTTTTCTCTAAAAGTGACACGTAAGCCAGGTCAGATCTTGTTCACGCTGAAACAAAGAGGCTGCTCAGTCTATCTGGTAGCCAGATAGCTGGATTCAGTCAGTGTTAGGGGATGGGAAGGAAGGGACAAATTTTGAGTTGTCACAGTCCCTCATGCAAGGCAGTATTAAGACCTTTTGTCCACCAGTCTTCTCAGAGAATGTCATAACCATCTGGGCCTTGCACTTTCTTTGCTCACACCTTTACCTACCAAAGCTCTGCCACTGCAAGTATTCACAGTAGGAAGCAGCAGGGGGAAAAAAAAAAAAAAAAAAAAAAAAAAAAAAAAAAAAAAAAAAAAAAAAAAAAAAAAAAAAAAAAAAAAAAGAAAAAGAAAAAAAAAAAAAGAGCTAGCAGGTAGGAAACACAAGAAAACATTAAAACATTTAAGTATTTCCTACAGTTAGTATGTATTTATATTTATTTACATTTATATGTGTAGTGTCTATATTTGCATAAAGTAGGATAGTTTCAAAGGGGACTTTACATAACAGATGCTCCAAAGTCCAGCAGTGATGGCACACAAATAGATGGTCAAGTGAGGTGGAAATTCTGGAATCTGCCCCTTCTGAGCAGGGCTGTCTGACCAGGCCCTTGTGGGTCACAGTGGATAGGCAGGTTTGGGACAATCACAGTTTGCCAGAGGAAATCCAGCAGGTAATTCTGGGGATGTCTGGTGGCTGAGCTCCTGGGTAAAATCAGTGCAACAGCACTTTCTTTGGGAAGTGCCCTGATGCAGAAACAGGATCTGTCCTGCACTCCCAATCCAGTTAAATGACCCAGGAGAATTCAGGCAGTTGCCTGGAGGCATTTGTACCTTCTGAGAGACTTGAGCTCAGCAACTCAGCTAGGTGCTTTCCACTGCATAATTGAAGAATTTCAGCAGTGCCCAAAGGTTTTCCTTAGGCACAAGGATTCATGTTTCTGATGTTTGCTGTAGGTGTTTTTTGGGGGTTTTTTTGTTGGTTTTTTGGGAGGTTTTTTTGTGTTAAGTTCATCCCCAGCTAGAGCTAGTTGCCATTCCTTAATAAATTGCCAGGAATATCTGAGACCGAATAACGTCTCAGAATGCCAGTGAGCCTCCCTAGGTATTGTTGTAGTGGCTTTTTGACACGTCTGCCTCTGCTGTCAAATTTATTCCAGTAGAGATCACCTTACAAGATGATACTTGATTTGCATTACCCGATTTGTTCTGTAATGGGGGAGATCAGAGTCAAGTCCTTGATTTCATTTTCACAGGGAACAATATATCTTTAATTTTAAAACGGATGATCAGCGCCTACATTCAGGGAAGCTGGCTACCGCAGTCCCCTTTGCGGAGCAGTGCAATCATCATTCCCGTCCTACTTTGTCTGTTGCAGTCAGAAATGTTTCATCTTGGCTCATTTGTAGCTGTCTGTCTTGGGTCTAGATAGACACACCTGGGCCAGATCCTCAAGTAGTCCCACAGTCTTTCCCCCTCCCTTTCCTCTCCTCTGAATTTAGGCAGTCTCCAAGGAATCTCATCCTCTAAAGTGCTATTGGGGGAGACAAAGGCTTTTTTTTTTTTTTTGCCCCTTTTTTTGGCTTTAATCCACTTACTGTTTTATGTCTGCTGGCAGAATTAGGAAGACAGATTTGCACATGAGGATAAAATTTTGTTTTCATTCCCTGGAGATAAACCTGGTTGCAGACTCTTCTAATTATTGGTGTAAAGCTCATGATCGAGATTTTACAGTAGGAAGCTCCCCATGGTCTCCTATACAACTTTAGAGTGCCTTTGAGTTAGTGTTAATCCATATGGCTCTGATTACCCTTCACCTGACTGTAAAGTTAAATCTGCTGCTATTCTTAAATTTATAGAATTGTAGTTTTCTGTGCAAGAAAGGATTGATAATTTTTATTTTATTTTGGTTTGGTTTTTTGGTGGCAGTGGTGGTGGATTGTTTTATTCTAATCTGTCACTGTTTGGTGATACTTTCTAGGATTCAACTAGACAAAATTTAATCTGCAAAGGAAGTTTAAAATTTAGGAGACAATAGAAAAATTAGCTCTGAGCATTTTTCTATTAAGTTATTGTTTGTTTGTTTGTTCATTTTTTTTTAAATTCAGCTTTTTAAGCAAGGGTTTAGTAAGTTCTGTATGATTTAATTTTTCTTTTCCTGATCTCAGAATGGGCATCTAGGAAATAAAAGTAATACATTATAATTCTTGTGTATTCAAGCATAGAAGGTTCAAAAATTTATTCAGTAAGTCAGCATTTGAAGACATAAGTTTCCAGAGCTTCCAAAACTTAATGATGGTTGTTATTTCTGTCCATGATGCTGTAATTCAATGCTGATGCAGAAGATCAAGCTTGTGCTACCCTACAAGTGGCAAAAGCAGCTCAGACCAGATGACAACCCCATTGAACAGGATCCTGGAGGATGTGAGAGCTCACCTGTATGTACTCAGACAGATATCAGGGTCCTTTTTCTTCACCTTCTCACTTTTTGTTGTTCTATCTTGAAAGATTTTCACTGATTCAATCAGATGTTTTTAAAATTCTTTTTTTTATTCTGGGAAAAGACATGTCTGTGGGAGGGCCTACCCAGAACAGCACTCAATTCCGGAGGCAATCACATTAATCTGTCAACATTTTCCCTGTACTAGGTAAGACTTATTTCTATGGATGGATAGTCTTCAGTTTTCTTTATTACAGTTCAGCAGAGCACTCTGCAGGGTATCAGTTTTTAATTATATGAAAAGCAATTTCAAAGCCAAAAAGGTGAAAGAGAGTAGTGCCTGAGAACCTTTTGTTTGTTTGTTTTATTTTTCTGTAGTATTATGATACAGGCAAAAGCTGTATGAATCAGAGAATCCTCGAATAGCTGTGGTTGGAAGGAACCTCTGGAGATCATGCAGTCCAACTGCCCTGCTCAAGCTGGATCAGCCAGGGCAGATTGCCCCAGATCATGTCCCGTCAGATTTTGAGTATGTAAAGCTGGAGGCTTTACACCTTTTGGGGATCTTGTGCAGTAAAATACAGTACCATAGTTCTTTCTGTGATTAAGTTTTAAGTTTGTGGAGGACAATCTCCAGTGCTGGAGCAGAAGAGTGTGAGGAGCCCTCCCACTGAGGAGGAAGCAGCAGTACAAACACTGAGTGATGAACTGACCACAGCCCCCATTCTGTGTCCCTCTACATTGCTGGGAAAGAAGAGTTAAGGGAATATTGGGAGCAAAATTAAGCCTGGAAAGAAGGGAGGGTAGGAAGATAGTTGTTTTAATATTTTATTTCATTTCTCATTATGCTACTCTGATTTGATCGGTAATAAATTAATTTTGCCAAGTCAAGTCTGTTTTGCCCATGACAGTAACTCTTGAGTAATCTCTCCCCGTCCTTATCCTGACCCATGAGCCTTTCAATTCTATTTTCTCTCCTCTGTCCAGCAGAGGAGGGGAGTGATAGACCAGTTTTGGTGGGGAGCTGGCACTCAGGTCAAGCCACCAAAATGATTGATGCTGCAGTCCTCTTGCCTTTATGGCCCTACTCCAGTGTGGCCCTGGCTCAGTTCTGCTGGTTGAGCCCTTCAGGTGTGATCTCTGCAGGGCTGAGGAGACTGCAGGGATCATCTGCTTGGACCTGCTGGTGATGCTCTTCCTAGTACAGCTCAGGATGCTGATAAGTGTGAAGTAATTTAAATTCACAATTGTTACATTTTTGAACTCCTGCTACAGGAAAGATAAAGTGTACTTGGGAGTTTATATTTGGAAATACAAAGTAATAAGTTAATTTGAAGTACTCTTCCCTTTTAAAGAGTTGCTGATCAGTATTCCTGATGTATATTGTGTATGTAATTGGTTTAGCCCATTCTTATTTTACTTTTTTTTTTTCCAGTGGCCTCATTCTTATAGAGAACCTGTCTAGCACACAGAGGAAATAAAATTATTTACTATAGAAAATAGGAAAAATTTTACTTATAGAGATGCCAACAGAGTTTCTGATCAATTAAAGATGATGAGAAGAAGAGGATGAGACTAGATGAATTAAAAACTGGAGCGAAGAACAGTTTATTCCAAAGACTAGCAAGACCCACCTATGTGTGCAATCAGTAAAGATTTCAAAGAAAAGGAACAATGATGAAGAGTACGAAGAATGAAAAAAAGAGGAAAGGATGGGATCAGTGAGGCAGTTTATTCATTATTATATTTATATTCACAGTTGAGTTTTTTATTCTGTGCATCTATCAGTACTTGGTATGCCATCGTATGTCAGGTGTTTTATTTATTTTCTAAGTAATATTCTGCAGTACTTGGTGAATATGTCTGGCCATTGCTGTGGAGTCCAAATATTTTATTGCTGCACTTGTGTCACCACATTCTTGGAATATAGCTGCAAGATCAGTGCATTTACACAAACTAAATTTAGCCTAGAAAAGTTAATTTTTATCTTCCTCTCTCTCTTTTGCTTTTGGATTTTTTGGTTTGTATTTTTTTTCCCCATTGAATATAGAGAGGAGAGACTGACAGCCTCTTCTTCAGAGGGACTCATATCCACATCCTCCATGAGGGAGAAAAATGCTTAGGAAAAGCTAAAGAAGATTAATCTTTGTGAATATCTGCCAAAGGGTTTTTTAGTTGGCACTTCAGGTTTGGTCACATTCCTGAATTTTGTGATGTGCAGATTCTTTACCCCAAAAACATCCAGAATGACAAGATCCCAGAATGTTTAACATTGGAAAGGGCCTCTGGAGGTCATCTAGTCCAGCTTGGTTCTCTATGTTAGACTAGCTTCCTATGAGAATTAGAGGTTTAGATCTGCTGCAATGTTGTTTTTTTTTTCTTTTGAATTTGGATTAACTTTGAGATTCTCTGCTTCTTCATGCTAAACAATCACAAGTCTCTTAGCCTCAGCTTGGATGAGAGAGGCTCCAATCCTTTAATTATCTTTGATTAGTGGTGTTTTTGACACCATTTCTCACTTACAGGTTCCTTCACAGCACATCTGCATCTGGAAAACTACAACAAATCCCAAAAAAGAGGGAGCATTTGTGTACTTGCAGTGGAGAGGCAGATTGTCTGCTGCTCGGCTACATGAGAGACATCATAAAACTTTAAGGGCTCCATCATAAAAGATGTTGCAGTCATCAAAGAGCTCTCTGAGAATCCTCCCTGGAATTGCACTAGGCTCATCTCAGCTCTCTCCTGGTACTTTGCTCCATATTTCAGTTCCCTCCATAGTGAGATGTGCGAGTCATCCCTAACAGCACTAACATCTTCGGTATTGATGTGTACATTATTAGGTTTTCACTCTTCATTGGTACTGGGATCGGTTGCTAGGTTGATTGCAGATCCATTCATCGACTGTTGATGATTTTTTGGCTGTTTTGTCCAGGTTCTGTAATATTTTCAGGGCAGTGACCTGTTCTTAATTGGCCTCTGGAGGAAGCTAGGTTGCTCCACTGGCTGCAGCAGGAGTTTAGGGAGTCTGACTGCTTAATGTAGTTAGGAAGAATGAGTATTCCTGTGTTGGCATCTGTAGCCGACACAGCCATCTGCTACAGGAAGGATGATGTTCATTTCTGTATCTACGTGATCAAGAAGTGCAGGAAGAACAGGGGCATCTTATAGCTGTTCTCAGGTAGAGAAAAATCTCTTTTAGATCAAAAAGTGAGAAAGTCTCTCCATACTCTGGTGAAATAATATGTTTGAACAGGACTGCACTCTTTAGAAATTAGAAGAGACTGGATTTCCAAGGAATATGAAGCAGTACCATAAACATGACTCTACCATGAGTAGCACTCATTCATGCCACAGAAGACACTTCCAGTGTCATGGGATCATTAGGCTGAGCTGGTGAATGGGCAGAACTGTAATGTCACCATCTGCAAGGTCAGGGAAATAGAGCCCTTCAGCTTCCTTGGGGCATGGTCATCTGCAGACACACACAAAAAGTGTATTGCATTTGGGCAGGCCTGAGTAGAACCTGGTTGTGCAGCAGTGCTAGAAGTGTAAAATCTGGCTGAGTTATTCTGTGCTCCCTGTCTTTTAGGACTCCTTTCATTCAAAGCTGACTAAAGCCAGTTCATGAAGGTCACCAGAAGCAACTGTAAAGAGCAGTCTCTTGACAAGGAAAAAGAGTATTATACAACTGGTGTTCTTTAAAATACAGAGATGGCCTTGGTAGAGCTCTGTGCTGTTTGGCCAGACAGTTCTTAATACCTTGCCTTGGTCAGGAATCTTTAAGTACAGCTAACACAGTGATTAGCATCAACATCAGTAGCATGAGGAAAAATTACCTGGTCTGATCTTTGCAGAAGAGCAAACTTGGAAATCTGTGTAACTTTGATTTGGCTTGCAAGAGAATTAGTATTTATTTCTCTCTTCTACTTCAAAAAAGTCATTATCTAACATTTCTCACTCACAGTGAAGTTCCATTTAACCTGAAACATAGTGTTTTGTCTTTTCAGTATTACCGTCAATATTATAGAAAAAAAAAAATTCTAATTTCTGTTAGTCTTTCCTTAGGTACATGTGGACTTATTACAGCTCTCCATTGTATTATTTTCATTTTTTAGTATTATTTTTGCAGCAGTAGTCCATCAGTAGACCTTCAGAAATTATCTTCCCAACTGAGAGACTGTTTCTGTCTGCAATTTACAATATATGGCGCAGTGTGATGTTTGCTATTTTGGAATGTTGTAGCATTTTCTTTCACCATAATTGCAAGGATCAGTACAACCCAGATTAGGATTCATCTTTTTGGAGCGGTGCTACATTTGAACATATAGTTAAATAATTTCCTCTATAATCCTCAGGGCTTCTGTCCTGCATTACTGTTTTCAAAACATTCATCTCCAACTTGGTACATAAGACTCCCAATTACTTTTATCTATTGAATCTCATTTATTTTAATTGTGTCTATCTCTAACCTTGCCAGATCATTTTGCAATTTTAATTTTTGCAGCTGTATATTTGAGAAGTATGATTTTTAAATATTTTCTAGGCTACTGTGCTGTGGTACATGTCCAGTTGCATTAGGATAATAGGAAATCTTGTAATTCCCTGTTGAACAAGGAACCAGATGAACAGACCTTGTACAACAATGTTTCATCTTGACTAATGTGATTTTTGTTTTATTATTTGGAGGTACATTTAAATGTTATTTCAACACAGTAAAACAGTAAAGCATCCTGATAGTTCAAAGCCTGTATGTTTTGGAAAGATTTGAAACTTAAATTTCTTATGGGAAAGAGAGTCAGGCCTCAGACCTTCTCAGACAATAAATATCATCCTTACGATTCTCAAAAGACAAGAAGAAAATAAGCTCACTGCTTCTTTAATACAAGAAACAGGCATTATAAACACCCTAGAAGGCAAGTTTTTCCTCTCTTTTTGCATATTGCCATATTTCTTGAGTGCTCTGGAAAAGAAAGAAGCCAATACAGAGCATGATTGTGAGAGAAAAGGTAGCTCAGTGCAGAAAATCTGCCATGCAGAAAGTTTTCTTTATTCCATCCATGAAGGGCATGTAGTCATCCTGGCCTTCATTTGTCAACAGTTGGTGAAACCTCAACTTAGCAGCTGTGTTCAAGATCATAAGTCATTGTAAGTCACCTTAAACTCTTTTCATTTTATCCAGATGGCAGGAAATGGAGAATTGTTGTTGTTTCACCGAAGAAATTACCTTTCTGTTTGGGTTTTCCTCATAAGCATCTAAGGCTGTAAGCTCTGATAAATAATAGATAAGGTTGTACAGACAGGTTCTGAGTCCCCAGTGCTTTGGCCTTTTCAAGGCAAGCACGGAGTAGATGCCTCTCTTAGTGAGGCTGTCAGCACCTCTCCTGATGAAGGGAGTTTGCTGCATGTCTTTGGCAGATGCATTATGCAACATGCAAAAATTCTGAAAAATTTGAAAAGGAGGAAGCAGCTTGCTGTTGAACATTGCTCTCTAAATAAGCTAATCAAAAATTTCAGCAGCATATCTCCACTGAAAACAATCTAGTCTTTTCCTATTAGACTGCAAGCCACAGTATAAAATAGAAGATGGACAGATGATTAGAGGTGGGAGAAGTATATTTCTATCGACCCCATTGTTTCTTCCTTTTGATCACCTAATACTTCAGCAATGCACTGGAATGAAAGTAAAACCTATCTCCAAGGACTGTTATGTAATTCTTCCATTTCTAAACCCTTACTTAGTACCTTTTATGAAGCTCAGTGATGCTCCAAATTTACTAAGTACATGAATGGGTTTAAAAATCCAGTGATATTGAAGTATTCTCAGCATCCGAGTGACTGAAAACTGTGAATGACACTGCTTGGAATGTCTGTTTGAACTCATCTGTGTTACTAATCACTTTGCTAATGGGGGAAAAGCCATCACGCATCTGCAAATTGGTCAGACTGTTCCACAGCCAATTAGCCAAAGATCCCTCCACAGTATTGAGACCTTCTGTTTATGTGATTTCCACTGACTTTACTTATAAATGATTCCACCTTTAAAGGATGCCAATGATAGATATGTCAGCCAAGTTGATAGGTTGAATAGAAATTCCTAATTCTTTTCCCTCTACATTAGCATTACCTGTGAAAGTAGACTCAGTTTGAAGACTTCTGTTTTGTTTTTGTTTTTTTTTTTTTTTCAGGGGAAAAAAGTGATAGTTTCACAAATCCAGTGCTGAGGACAGGTAAGAATTGTCCCAGCTGAGAGGTAAAAACAGCCTCAGCACATACAGAAATAGAAATAGAAAACATGGGATTACTAAATATTCACACTGCCACCCTTGTGTACTTGAATGAAAGTAATCAACTTGCATGACTGGAAATGAAAGAGGAAGGAAATGGATTTTCTTTCCACATGAAAAACAACTGAGAAGTTTTAAAATCTTGGGAATTCAGATACCATGCAAGTGCGGACTAGATAGGTTAGGCATGAATAGAACAACTGTGTATCAGTCCTTCTTTTAAAGGAAATGTGAATGTTTTGAAAAGATATGTGAATGCTTAGAAGACACAGAATAACAATACTAGTTTGGTTTGTTCCATTTATTCCCATTCTGTCTCTCGTTTTTCTTGCTCTGGTGGTGGTGGTTGTTGATGCACAACTATAAGCAAATTCTGTAGATCTTCCTATGGGGACCTTGGTATATTGAATTCATTAGGAGCAAAGAAAAAGGGCCTTTTCAAGTATATCCAGAAACACAACATAAATCCCTTTAAATCTGTTTCAGATCATGGTACTGCGTTCAGAAAGTTGGGATCCGAAAGTTAGAGGGATTGTTTCAGTTTCATAAGTATTAGAATTCTGGGAGTTTAGTGTGACCTGTAGGGTATCAGAAATCCTTCTGGTTCCAACTAATGGTTATGTTATTCCCATGAGAGAGGGAAGAGCTCCAACATAAGGAAGAAAATTGTTGAGTGAATCCCAGCATGGCAGCATATGTCAAGTTAGTATTCTCAAAATATCAGCAAATTACTCTAGAGAATTTGTGGATTTTGATGTTTGGTTTTTTTTTTTTCCCTATTCTCCAAATATATGACTCAAAATACTCCAAAGATGTGGTCATTTTAGATGAAATTACATTAGAGATGCTGCTGTGTGGCTACTACGTCTAACAGGTCCAACTGCCTTTTCTTCATGGTATGAAATGTGGAAATTTTTTTTTCCATTTTGGCAAATTTCTAAGGTTCTTTTGTCTCTCAGCTTTAATTCCTGTTGCAGGATTTCTCTATGATAACATATGATCATTATATTATTATTATTTTCAAAAAATAAAGTACATCTTTGTTTGATTGTGAACAAGGAGGCCAGTTTATTGTGATGGTCATCAGTCTCAATAATTACTAATTAATGCAGCTGAAATACATGACTGTATCTCTTACTCATAATTGCCTCAACTATACAAATTATCAAGGTTGCTTGCTTCTGTGTCAGAGAACATTCTGAAAGGAAATCTTTTCCGCAGGAAAAGAGAATGACAGGTAAAATAAATGAAGTGTGTCTGCTTAGGAACAAGTGTTTTATGCATAATTATTTCATGCCTTGCAAATTAACTACATCATATGTGCCTGGGAATTACAGAAAACTGAAATAATGTACCTAGGGCATATCGGAATTTACTATGTAATTATATTTCTTGTTGCATTTTGTATTTTTCAAACAGCTTGCAACATGAGACTCCAGCAAAGTGATGCCAGTGCTGGTATTCTCTGTTACTGCTTTTGGCATGTCTATTTCCCAGAAGCCAAATAAATATTCTGTTTATTTGCCCTTTTTCTAGTATGGAAAAAGCTATGGATAGGCTAATGATTAAGTAGTGTAGGTTAAAATCCCCAGGAAGAGGCCAGAAGGGTCTGTTTGGCTTCTAACAAAGTGAAATGTTAAAGAGTTTTCAAAGAAGGTTCTGAAAGAGCAGTGTTCTACTTTTTTGTGTTCAAGTGCTAACTAAATGTGATGGAACATTTTGTATTTTACTTTATGGAATTTTATTTGAACTTCTCTGTGGAGCTGCTTGCTTGCCACTTGGTACCTTTCAGTAGCTGCCTTCTGTCCGGGCTCCGTGGGCTGCTTTGCTCCATCAGCCAAGCTTGGCAAGGTTTTCTGCCATGAGCAAGACCCTGCTCCACTCACTCATAGTGCCTGAATATCGTGAGTTGCTAGAATTATCCCTGATTTCTCCATTGTTGCTGTTGCTTCCATCACCCTTTTAGCAAAATGCACCTAAGACAGAAAATAGAAACAAACCAATTCTGGCATCCATCACAGCTGTCAATTTCATGAAGAGAAACTGGTGTATTTCTAAACAGATCAGGAAATAGAAAGAGTTACAGGAATACAATTTGAAAATAAGATTCTAAAAAGACTCTGTGTAAGTGCTCACCTTGTCTAAGCCATAGGAGTAACATTTGGTTTGTCTGTCATCTGTATAGACAGGAAACTTACAGATCTGAAAATGATGGAAGAGATAATTGTTTTTAGACCCAGCACTTACAAAAATGCTTCTGACAAACAGCTTTCCTGCAAAGGAGTATTATATTGATGCTATTTGCAGCATTTATTGCAAAGGCTGTCTTGGTGTTTCCATTACAAAACTTCCTTGCAGTTCTTTCAATAAAAATCCACTTCATAGTGAAACATGGAACATCTGATCTCATCTCTTGACCAGTGCTTGTTTTTACCAGCTTTCCACAAAATTGACTGAGCTGAGATTTTTATATTGTACTAAGGTTAAATAAGGTGTGGAGGGGGAGAAGGTGAGAGAGGGGTGCAGTAGGAATGTAGTTGATGGGAGTGGTTTGTAGTTCAATTGTGGGATCAAAATGATGTGCTGTTGGCATCATCTGTAGGCCAATTGTGCTGTGGTGGAATTCATTGCTGTTCTTCTCAGGGCGTGAAATTCTACACATTGTCCCATCTGTAGGAAAATATTTCAATGGATACATAAATCTTTATCACGAGGCAGTAACAACTGAAAGTTATAACAAACTAAAACACCATGTAAGATGATATAGTGCATTATTTTTAAAATAATTCCAGATTAAGGGGAGGAAAAAAATAACCACTTCCAAATTACAGAGTGCTGAGAGGCTTTTTGGTTTTGTTTTGTTCGTTTGATTGTTTTGTTTTTTCTATTTTTTCTGCTGTTGCCAAATTATATAAACAGGTGTGATGGTGATCAAACCATTTGGAAGAACTTGAATAANTTTTTTTTTTTTTTTCCCCTGGAACGTCAGTAATATGAAATAAGCTACTATTCTTATATCTGCTCATTTGCATCTGACTAGAATTGACAAGCTGAGAAAGGAATTCTGAGTCCCCATCCACTTGCTCAGGGATAGCAATACCTTCACTGTTGTGAGGAGTTTTGGCTGCTAAAGCCACAGTGATCAGCTTTGCTGCTGTTTGGGGTTGGTAGACACTTGCTTTATGTGCTTTTTTGTTTTCCTGAGATTGTTTTTCTCAGCTATTCTGTCAGCTTTGCATTTTTTGGCTTCTGGCTTGCTTGCTTGCTTGTTTGCTTTAAGGTTGCTCCTATTTTCATCATTATATGGGTTTGATATTGTAAACTAAATAATTGTGGGGTTGTTTTTTTTTTCTTGTTATGGCTGGCCAGATGGGATCTCAGTTCTGTTTGGAATGTGTCCATTGCACACAACCTCAGTCCCTTTGATGTGCCATGAAGAAGTCCATGGCCATTACCTGTATGTTAGGCCTGCTTAAGCTGCCACCTTTCAGTCCTCAGACCCTGCAGAAGCTGCTGAGCTTTAGCTGCTGAGTTTTAGCTGGCCTACCCTGAAATAATCAGCAAATTCAGCTGAAATTTCCTGGTGAGGAAAAAGCTAAATGGCAGCCTTAGAAGAAGACAAATTCATGTGACATTTTTGCTGAATCTTCACTGTATCTTCTTGTTTTGGTGTAAATCTACCTGGATTGACTTGGACAGCAATTGGGCAGAAGCATCTAGGTTTAGTAGTAAAAGAACCACAGTAAAACTTTATTTATTTTTGTCATTGGAAGAGATATACTAGACAAATCTAGGAGTCTTTTGAGACTTTAGAAAGGTGAGAGAGAAAAGCATTAGGGAATTGAACACTTTTGTTCTTCTCACAAATGCAAGTGTAACTGTCTCAATAAATATCATAGTCCCATTTTACTTTTCACTTTCAGAGGCTTGCTGTGAAAATAAACTCACTGAAGTTTCACACACTATCAGGCTAGACATTTTGATCTAGAGGTATACACCTAAACTTCTTGAGTTACAGAGGATTTTTTTATTGTTGCTTAGGAGAATTGCAGTGCTTGTTCACTTATGATATTATTATTTCTATGCTGTGGAAAGGCTTGGATAATATATGCAGATTCCTGATGCAACTTTACTGCAGAAAAATAGAATTTTTGGGAATGTTTTGTCAGTTTTTCAACAGAACATGGAGGTTCATCTTAGTATAGGCTATAACATACTTTAAATTTCAAAGCATTAACTAAAGTAACATTTTGAAGTGAATCTACGTGCTCCTTCTCCCTCATTGCTTTCATGCAAACAGAAGAGTTCTTATTTTTATTCATAATCAAAAAAGGAAAGCCACTCAATTACCTCAAATAGTTCAATGTACTACATATGGACGTATAAGTGGAACTTTCAGTCTCTTAGTAATAAGAAATAATTATTTATTTAGAATTTTTATTAGATAAATAAGTAACTAAATAAATATTAAATAAATAATTATTTATATTATAATTTGAGAAATCTGCTATTCCAGTTCCATGTTAGTAGTAATGGACATGAGAAAAATCTGTAGGCCAGCTATGCAGGGCTAGATACAGGGATTCTCAACATCTGTAAATAAGTGAAACACAGGCTGGCTTTGGGAAGGATTTATTTTAGGCACTGAACAAAGCCGTGAGGGGGCAGAAATCAAAGTCATTGTTGGGATTTTTCAGAGGAAGGCCAGAGATAACTCAAGTCCTGTAGTTTCTAGGTTTATACACGTTACAAATCACTCAATACACCACTCAGAAACTTGCTCAACTCTCCTACTTTATTCCACAGAGAAAACAAACTGCTCTGCACAGACAACTGTGTCCACACCCACGCCTGGCTTCTCTAGGAACCTTCAGCGAGCCTCTTGTACGACACCCCACGCTTTGTTCACGTGCTGGATCCAACCTTGACGTGGAATTTTTGTTTGTTTGTTTGTTTTCCAGCTCTGAGGGACAACAGAATCGAGCTGGTGCGAGCGTCGTGGCACGAGCTGAGCATCAGCGTCAGCGACGTGTCGCTGTCGGACGAGGGGCAGTACACCTGCTCCTTGTTCACCATGCCCGTCAAAACCTCCAAGGCTTTCCTCACCGTCCTCGGTAAGTGCGCAGCGGGGAGAAGCGAGTGTGAAACTCCTCAGGCTCCTGGCAAATTGTGATAAGAGTGAACTTTTCTGAGGCTTGGCAGGAGATGAATGTGAGTGTCTGATCTGGTTTCCCCTGATGTTTATTGTTTCACGTGGCTGTGCTGAGGAGTAACGTGCCTCTCGCTGTTGGCGCCGTGGCAGGATAATGAGTTGGGGAGCGCACAAACACCACGGAGCGAGTGCCCCATAAAATGGACATAACCCTTACATCCCGAGCACCGCCAGTGCAGGGAAGGTGCATGTGTTCATCTCCTGACAATCTATTGGCTAGGGCAAAGGGGAGAAAATCAGATAGCATGAAATCAAAACGGGCTTTAGAGCTTTATCATTTTTCCTTAGCTGTGCATTTTTGTTTTGTGGAATTTTTCTGCTTTCTTTTTTCTTTTTCTTTTTTTTTTTTTTTTTTTTTTTGGTGTATAAAGTGCAAATTTTCCCTGGGTTTTGCTGCTTCTTTTATGCTTTATCCTCTAAGTGCTCCGCTGTTTTCCCCAAAGGTTATAGATACACATAGAAAAGCAATAGATTTCAAGAGATGCCCAGGAAATAAAGTTTCTGCTTGAAGCTTTATATGATTCAATGAATGTCAGTAGCCCAATCAGCTGAAATTGCTATAGTTCGTTGAAACACACCTGTGAACCTAAGAGGTTATATGATTTTAGAGATTGATTTTTACTCTTTTTTTTCTGTCCCTGAACATGACTCTTTCTTTCTTTTTGTTTTATTTTTATATGTGGATGGGCAGACAGTTGAATTTAATAGGACTAATATAAGATATTCTCTGTGGCAGTAATATTCACATTAATCCAGCCAGGGAATTGGTTTTGTGCTTAGGATATGAAGTACATCTCCCTTTCAGTCCCTGTGAGACTATTTTACAAAAATCTTCACAAGTTTGCCATTAAGGACAAAAAGTACCCACTCAAAGCAGAATATTCTGGAATTGCAACTGCCTATGCTTAATCTTCTTTCTGTGGAGAGGCATTTCATGATCTAAACAATTGAGGAGTGCACCAGTTTGACCTTTTAAATGGCAGAAAGACAGAGAAGGGTGTTACAAAGACAAGAAAACCCCCAAAATATCCAGCCAATGTTTATTAACAAAAGTTAACAGTCCTTTAAGTTTTATCTTCATTTTAGGGAAGGGTTTAATGAAGTTTTCCTAACATCATTTATTTATCTTCCAAGAGAGAAAGCTGCACAGTTTAAGATTCCTGCCTTTTTTCATTTAGTTTTTGTAATTTCCTATTTCAAAGCAATAACATTTTAAACTCTTAAAACATTTTCTGCTGGAGAGGAGGATCTTTGCCACTGAGATGTATTGCATCTTTTAATCAGATAAACTATCCTTTTATGTACTAATAATCTCTTTATTGACTGCTCTGCTTTCGATTAGAAAATTTAAGTGTCAAGGTATTGTAGTAGACACCATTTTCTGTCCTGAAAGAGAGGAGTGGATTTATTAAAGAGATGTACTATGTAGTAGGTGATGCTGCTTTGCTTTTATGTACATAATCTGCCATTTGGGAAAAGAGATGTAGAAAAACTGAATTATTAAATGCAGGGCAAGAGATCAATTACTTTGACCGAGCCCTTTATATTGCCACAAATGTGGATGCATCAAAGCACTGTAGCTGCAAGTTATAACTGACATTTTTTGAGATTTTTAAATTGCTGTCATCAGTTTTATTTTAAAGTAAGTTATTCTTGTGTCTTCATAAGTTAAATGGATTTACGTACCCAGTGATCAAAACTTTCCCAAGTTTCCTCATGTTTTGTTTNTTTTTTTTTTTTTTAATCTTCCATGGTTCATTGAGAAACAGCCATTTCCAAATTGATTATTATGTGTGTGGTGGGTCCAAATTATGTGATCTCCTCTGAAGAACTTGTATTCAAGAGCTGAAGAACTCTCCATAGTCGGTGGACCTGTGATAATACCTCTTGGTGTTTTGGTTTTGCTTTCTCTGAAGATAAAGTGACTCCAGTATTTATTTTCACCCCTCCTTTTTCCTGTATTTTGTATTAAAGTCTTCATTATTTAGGTGTAAATATCTGTTCTGAACTTAGGTCAGTTCAGCTTTTTGTTGCCAGTAGTGTTTAATTTTCACAGCTGTGCTTCTAATGCGCTTTGTCATCGTGCTTGCTGTGCTGAGCAGTTTAAATATTGTAACAAGTCAGACTAGACCTGCATGCAGAATACACAGAGATAAGGTTTTTATTCAAATGCAATCTGTTTCTCTTAGAAAATTAGGTAATTCTTGCTTTCTTTATTTATTTAGAACTAGACTGATGGTTAATTTACAATAGGAAAAAGGTTTAACTGGCAAGGCACAAGGAATTAATTATCCTGTTTCCAGAATTTAGAGCATATGAAGAAGTGAACTTTAAGTTGGTCCTGCATTCATGGCAGCAGCTGACACTATAATTTTGAAATCAAACTCACTATCAAAAATTTTGTTTGTTTGCTTGTTAGGTGTTCCTGAGAAGCCACAAATTACTGGATTTACCTCACCAGTTATGGAGGGAGAGAGGATGCAGCTCACTTGCAAGACATCTGGTAGTAAGCCAGCAGCTGATATCAGATGGTTCAAGAACGACAAAGAAGTTAAAGGTATTTATAGGGACTCTTGATGTCATTTGGTCCAGTTGTCAAAACTATACATTCTGTAGAATTATGTTTTGTTAACCTGTGTTTGTAAAGTTGCTCCTATTGGGTCATGTAATGAGTAGGGGATATTACACAGATGAAGAATTGATTGTAATTTACTGTAGTGGCCATATAATCATCTTTTTATTGTTTCTTCAAATGGTAAAAGCTGGTGTTTTGGATTGCTCAGAACTCTGTGCAGCATAATAAACTCAACTGTGAGGCTTCATGGAGAAATGTTTTCTGGATTGTTATCACAGTCAGACCACTCATCCGTGATATTTTCCCTTTTCATTTCTCTCATGCCATTCCAGAGTGGAGTTTCTCTGATTTAGCTAATTCCCAGATTTAGGTTACACTCCTCTAGAAACTGTGACCAGGTGAGGCAGAACCATCTGGAGGAGACAGGAGAATGCACTTCCCAGAGGAGAGCTATGGAGCCTGCTCTGGTGAGGAAGAGTCAGGGTGCAGCAAATGAGGGAATCTCAGCTGGGAAACTCGGAATCTCCAGCTGAGGCCAGGATGCTGATAGTCTGCAGTGAGGAGGAGGGAGAAGATGGACTTTAAAGGGGATCAGGAAAACTTCACAGGGGCTGGGGGGAGTTGGACAAAGTTGGCTGTAACTGAAAAGCCATTGAGTGACTAAAACCAAAGCTGACAGCAAGGATTTGCCTTCAAGGACACAGCAAGCTAGGAAAGAGCTGCATATAAAAAGCTGTTTATCTCCTTTCCATCTTGTCTTTCACTTGGTATGTTCTTTGCTTAGAACTTAGTTTTCCACTCCATATTCTTAAAAATGCTGGAATAGTTTTAAATCCTCATTGGTGAATGAGTGAGTGAAGAGAGCTTCCCGGTGCAGAAGGCTGTCACACCTCCAAGCCAGTTGAGGTGCCCATTATAAAGTAGATGGATAAAAATGACAAATTATTGGTATTTGTTCATGTCACCTCTACTCATTTGGCTATAAGACCAGATGAATAAATGATTCAAAATCCACTTTTCTGTGTAGCTTTAAAAAACAAAAACAAACAAGAAACACCCTTCATTTATCTGATATGTCTAATATTTTGGATTTCATTAACTCAATAAACTGCCTCAGGCAGAGTTACAGAGTTAGTTACAGAATCATTTGTCTTCTTTTTCTATTCTCTACCACAGTTTAATCTGCAAAAGCAGAGCTGTGGTATAAAATTGGCAAATAAAGGAGATTTCAGATGATTGCCTAAGGAATCCTGTCCATTCTAAAGATGTCCTTATATTTCTAATGAAAATGAGGATAGTGTTGAAAGGAACTAGCATTTTAGAGTGGAATAATTTGAAATGTTTAACAAAGATAGAAAATGCGGAAATAGAGAATAATTCTTTTCAGTACTGGGACATTTGAGGAAATTGATGAAAGAAATGCAGCATCTAATCAAATGTAAGTACAAAGAAGAATTAAACAGCACAGCTAACGCACATGGCACAGCATAGATTGTGTCCTATAGAAAAGATGGCAGGATGAATATACATATTCAAGGCATGTAAAGATTGGAAATAACTCCAAGCCATGTCAATAGTATAACAATAGTGTATGTCTGATACAGTTGACCTAACAGCAAGGCAACACATATTTGAAAATATCTTATTTTAAAAACCATGTTTTAAAATCTGGTGTAATACCTTTGCCTTTCCTTCAGCTGACATGTAATTGAAGCCAGCAAGCAATTCGGTGATTTGACTCTAATTAATTTCCTCTTCTCAAGAGTTCCTTAAGAGATTAAAAAAAAAAATCCAAAATGAAACAGGATGGGGAAATAAAGGTGTATGAAAGGAGTATGAAAAAGAACAGTGAAGGGAAAAAAAAACCCAACAACCAGAAACAGGACAAAAGTACTGAGCACATTCATTTCAGTTTAGTTTTCTAGGTCTTCTGAAGAGCACATTGCCATTTCTCAAAGGTTAGAAATAAAATAACCTAACCAGTCTGCAGTGGCATCAGCAGAAGTTACATTAGCTTTGTGCAGTGTAAAAGGTGAAATGATAAATCTGAGAAAATAGATATGAAATTATATGCTAATGCAGCTGACATTAAAGGTTAGAAGTTCGTCTGTCTAGCACCAGTAAATCCAATTGTGTTACACTGTATTATACATGGTGCAAACGAATATAAATGATGCACTGAGATCAGAGTTGCACCAGAGGGGAAAAAGCCACTCTAAAATTGTAGCTCCATTGCTATTACTCAAAAAAGGAATCATCATCTGGTAAAGGAATAGTGTTTGATAAAGTAAGTGTTAGTAATGAGGCAGACTGAATGTGAAGCACTGGGTGCCACACCTTTCCCTTTAGTGTTCTGTCACTCATATATGCACCAACTTGCATATATGCATATACTTGCATATGCAAGTTGGTGCATATATGAGTGACACATATGAGTGAAATATATGGGATCTGCAATTTAGCATTCTGGTGACATTTCAGGAAGATTATTTAGAACAAAAAATACTGGAGAATCTGGATGCAAATTTTTCATTTTGAAATTGGCAATTTTTTCAAACACAATTTGTTACCTGCTCTTTCAACAAAATTATATAAATAATTTTTTAGGCTTCAGGAATATTTTGAATGGATTTTATTTTTTTTTTTCTTTTCCTAGGTAGATTGTATTTTTAAACTAAATAAGTTCATTTTGTTGCAACAGGTTAAGATACTTTGAGTAAGTTTCTGTAATTTTAGTATGCACGAAGATTTCAGAGAGGCACTGATCATTTTGTTGTGATAAACCTCTAAAGCAAAGATAATATTTTTTTAGATAATAAGGCTATTCCATGTCAGAACTTGAGTTTAAAACTAAACAAAAATTATATCTGCCATATAAAACCAGAAAAACTGACTTTTTAAAAGATGAGTATTTCTGTGTATTGAGGGAAGGGCTTTTATAAATAGCTTGCAATGAGCAAGGGATGATGGGCATTCCATCATTCCCGTTTATTATTTTCCCTATCAAACATCTATAATTAGGAGATCTAAACCTGTATGAGTTGATACAGTCATATCTGTATGTGCACCTGTCTGAAAGTCATGGAAGTGGGCCCGAAGCTGATCCCCAGGTTTCATTTGGCCCAACATCTATTCCAAGGTTAAATGAACTGGCTAAAGGTCTTCTCCAATTCAGGTTTGAAAAGTCTCCTAGGACAGAGATCCCACGGAAACATTCCTGTCGGGGCTAGATTTTTCAGCATCCAAAAGTCCTCTTGAGGAATGTTTTTATAATTTGTAGATATTTCATGATGCAAAATCCGAATTTGTCATGGTATAACTTGTGTTTGTTGCCCCTTGATTTTGCTGTACACCTCTGAGGGGATTCTGGCGCTTTTTTTTTTTTTCTGTGGCCATAATTTGTGTACTTTAAGGCAATAGTCTGATTGGGTTTTAGTCTTCTCTTCCTCAGGTTAGATAATATCAACTTTGTTCAGATGTCCTTGTACAGCTCCACTGACTCCACAGTGTTTTTCAACAGGTTTATTATACATTTTTTCTTCAGAAAGCCCAAAACTGGGTCTGGTACTCCCAATGTAGCCATGCACATGCCAAGGAGAGAAGGATCACTCCCCTTGACCTTCTGGCTCTGCTTTTACTGGAACAAGGCAGTGGGTTTTAGCTTTCAGCCCTGCAAGGGCAGGCTGTTGGCTAGTGTTCAACATGTCCTACAACCCCTAGGTCCTCCTCTGTAAAGCTGTGTCCCTCCAGCCTGTTCCATTACTGTGTTTCCCACACAAAATGCTTGTGCAAATGATTTCTTTTCAACCTTTTCTTCAAGGGAATATTTAGGAGAGAGAGGAGCAGCAAGAAAACAAATTAAGCAATAGGCTACAACTGACATATTTAAAAATTGTGTAAAATATCCAGCACCTGATCTCCACCATTCTGACATCCAGTTGGGTTTGAACTCAGTTAGCACATATTACAATCACACGTTCATTTTGCCATGAAGAAACAGGTAAGAAAATACAGCTGATAAGGAGGAGAAGCTAAAAATTTCTGTTGGCGAGGATGCCAACAGTTTGTAGAATATTATCACTCCCCTTTTTGCAGAAGAAGTTAATTCTAAAAGTTGAACTCTTTCACACAGTAGATACTTAGAGAGAGACTTCTAAACATCAATGTAGGAAATAAACTGCTTTTGTTTTTCTAAAGCATTAAGAATCCACAACATCTCGATAAAATTAAAGTTGTTGATGTTTTTAGGAGTCTTCTATCCCCCACCTGAAGTCAGTAAGCAAAGGGATGTACACATTACTTATGAGCAGAATGTTACCTAGAGATGCTTATTATTAAATTTGGAAAACTAACTCTGGAAACAAAATCACGTGTGTTTGCTTTAAATATCAGTGAAGACATTTGTTGTTTGAATATAATAACTTTGCTTTAGCTCTGGTCAATACTTCTCTCACCTACTAATCCCTAAATATTAATATTGACCCTGGCAGAAATTGAAATCTTTTATAGCTTAGCAGCAAACAGGCAGAAAAATTCTTGCATGCAAGAAATAATTATTTTTTAGGGGAAAATGGAAACTGTATAACTATGTGGTGTCCTTGTCTGTCTGGAGACAATGATAAAGACCACCTCTCTGATGTCAGAGGTATTTTTAATCTAAAAAGATGTAGCTTAAGCCATTGAAGATTTGCTTTCTAAAATTGATATTTCATGGAAATTTTATTTAGGTCATTCTGTTCTCTAATGGGATTTAGTATAATTTGAAAAACTGAAACCTCTCACTTTTTTTAGGGCACAGAGGACATATGAAATCTCAGTGTAATTTAATATATATGTTTAAGTATTTATAGATGTCTTTTCAAGCTTTCATTGCAATAAATCAATATAACAATAACAAGCTTACCATTTTTCTGAAATAAACTAAAATCAATAAGGATCACAAGTAGTTGGGAACCAAGTAAAACAATTCTAAAGTATGTGTAAGAAGATCTCATGTTCCAGTTAATACATTCAAACATTTTAACACAAATGCTCAGTCTTTGGGATCTTCATTTCTGACTTGGCATGTATTTCTTACAACAAAATGTTGTGAATGTGAATTTCAGCCTTGAGCTGAGATGATGTTTCCTAAGAGTAGCTGAAAGCTCCCTCCACTGCAATGTCTGTGCTGAAAACTCTCCGATTTTTAACTGGATCTGCACAGAATTATCAGCTCAGTTTACAATGATATAAAGCAGTGAGTGGAAGTTCTCTGCAGTAATCTTATTTCTGGTCTTCTTGGGACTCATCTGTATGTTCCAGTAAATACTATGACATGCTCTATTTACAGTTGTTTGTTACCACTGATGACTATGCCTGGCTTTAGTTTTATTAGTAAATTAGCATAATTCTAACCGAACAACAGAATAAGCAATGAATAAAATAAGCACAGGATTAATCTGACTGTGTGCACATGGCTTCAGTAATATCCATATATTGCATGTGATAGGCTACAAGAATGAACTTGGGGAATCTAATATTTAGTGACACTGTGAATGCATAAGGTAATGAGGGTGGGACAAGATCACACTCTTTTTCAGATGACCTACAGAGAAAGTTTATATCAAACATGGACCTAAACATTTAAGAGGTAATAATGAATGGATATTCTGTTTGACTACAGTATCAGGGAACCAGTTTTAAAATTTTCTCTTTCAATCTCCTACTCTGACAGTGAGAGCAAAGTGACGAATAACTGCAGTCTAATTACTTTTATATTAAAGAGATCAATACAGATATGAAAGATGTGTTTTTTTCCAACATCTGTGATAGAAAATTTAGCTGTCTAATGCTGGACTACTTTTTTCCAAAGATATTGAAAAGATAACTAACTGTTCATTCTTTCTTTCAGATGTTAAATATTTAAAAGAAGAAGATGAAGTTCGTAAAACATTCACAGTCAGCAGCACGCTGGATTTCCTAGCAGATCGCAGTGATGATGGTGCAGTTGTAAGTTGCAGAGTAGATCATGAGTCCCTAAACTCTACACCTCAGATAGCAATGCAGGTTCTAGAAATACACTGTAAGTAATACACATTATACATGCTTGCTTTTATAGTTTTGTTTCGGAGTGTCTGTTGGAGCAAAATTCTCTGGTGTTGTGCAGATTGATAACACCTTTCTTTTAGCCAGCTTCTGTGCTTTGTATTTGGTTGGTTGGGTGTGTTTTTTATATAATTTTTACAGGAGTGACTCAAAAAGGTTTAATGACAGCTTTACCATCGAGAGCACTGTGGGACTTGGTTTTCTTTGAGAAGTAGTTGAGAGAAAATGCATTTTTCTCTTTTGGTTATCATTGAAGAAATGAAAATGTGTTATTGAACATCAAGAGCATCCTAATTCACAGTTTTCCTTGAAAGTTTCTAGCAACTTGAAACAAGGGTATAAATAAGAAAAGTTTGTAGCAGATTGCCTCAATAATGCTGAATCCTGTTAATGAAACTCAGTAGTGTTGTTAATAGCACAAATTCAGGAAGAAAAACTCTTTAGGATTTATTTTTAGGCCTGGCCTACACAAATTGTTAGTCTAGCTAATCCAAACTTCAGTTGTATTGAATATTTATATATTGGCTATTTCTTTCCTTTCAAATAGCATTTCTGGACATGATGTTTTCCATGGTGCATTGTTTCAAAGTTGAATGAATCTGGTTTTCTATCTGTGTGCTTTACTCTGAAATCAGGTTGTCCTTTAAGTCAGTGGGGTTTTGTCACTTATAATCTGTGAGACACACCAGAGAACACCTTTTCACCATCAGCTGACATTTTCATACTCACTTGTATTATATCCACCATTTTTCAGGGTCCAGCTATTTGATTTTTTGGAGAACACTTGTACATCTCATTAGCTGGCAACAACAGACACCTGCAAAATGTCAGACCAGGGGAAGGGAAAAGACCTTTCATGAATCTCTGTCTAGACCAGGTGCAATCAATGTGTTATAAACCAGAGAAGGTTGCCCCTGAAGCAGGCAAGCATTCAGTGACTGCAGCCAGTTCCTAAGGAACCATGTCAAGGACTGCTGCCATATGTAACTTGTTTCTAAACAGGGATATTTCTATAAGCATCTAAGACTTGCAGCACATGTAAAATGCAGGAATGGCAAAAGCATTCTGTGCACAAAAGCTGACAACTTTGCTAAAAATGCCATCTGCAAAAAAGTCTGAAAATAAAGAGAATGTGGATTAGCATATGTGCTAAAAATGTTTTCTGATAGATTCTGGCCATCATTTTAGTGAGGGAGATCAGGCCCTTTCTTCACCAAATGGCTATTAAACACCTCTCCTAATATATTCAAATGCATCTGTGCTGGAGACATGAATCCCTAACAACTTCCTTTTCTTGAATTCTAAATTGCACAGCCATCAGCCACTGAAATTTGCCCATGCCTTCACTCCCAAATTCTTTGCTCTTTCTTCAGTGCCTTGCTCAAGATATTGGCACTACAGGAGATGAACCAAATTGAATGGAACAGTAGATACAGAAATTGGACAGCTAAAAAAGGTTTAAAATGGCTGCAGTGTAATGTAATGTGACTGAAAGTAAAGGCAGGGCTCTGGTTTGCATGAGCATCATAAGGCAAAAAAGCCTTTTCGTGGCCTCTTGTATATAAAATCTACTGAATATTTGTTTTTTCCTTCCAATTTGCACTCTTGTAGCAAGGCTAAATAGCAGTGGAGGTACATCTTCCTCTGTGCTTGTTTCTCCAAATTTTGAACAAGACCTTTCTCCCTCTTCGCTGGCCTCACTGAAGTTCTCTAACAAGGTCAGGCTGCACTGGGCATTTCCATTGCTGGTGTGCTTTATGTTAGTGCCCCCTCAGACTGCCAGCTTATCAAAAGCCATAATGCACAAGTAATTGTTCTCTATCATTCCTGCTTGCTCCATTAATTTTCCACCAATCAATTTAATACTCTCCAGCACTGGTACAGAGTCGTTATACACAGAAAGAGAAGTGATAAATGTGCTAAAGGAAGCTGAAGTTTAGGGCAGAGAGTGGAAGTACCATTTAAAGCTATGGAGAAAGTATTCTATTATTGGTAACAAGAAGACTAAGAACAGTCTTTTTTTGTCCTTGTCCTTGCCACCTACATTTCCATGGTCAGCATACTCAGAAGTCTTAATGCTGGTCAAATTTTGAAAGGAAACTTCAGAAAAAGAGAAGAAGATTCAAGGAACTGATGATATGGTTCATCAGAGAGCCTTAAAGGAAAAAAAAAAGAGGAGTGAAAAGATTCACTGGAGCAATCCCAAATACTCCAGATGGGGTACATTCCACTGGAACTGGGCTGCTTGATTTTATTCTCCTTGTATTGCTCACCCTTGTTGTGGATATTACTGCAGTCACTGAAAGCTGGGGATTCATTTTTTTTCCATCAGTCCATAAGATTTCAAACATA
This sequence comes from Sinosuthora webbiana, assembly GCA_013397395.1. Classification (NCBI taxonomy): domain Eukaryota; kingdom Metazoa; phylum Chordata; class Aves; order Passeriformes; family Sylviidae; genus Sinosuthora; species Sinosuthora webbiana. The sequence goes on along the minus strand of VXBN01001588.1, from coordinate 317,361 downwards.
TAACATGTTTTTATTAACAAGAATCATGCTCACAGGACCCTGTGGAAGCTGATACAGCATATATCCTCAATGCCACCTTACAGCAGGGCAAAAAATAGTGCTGGCAAAATGGATGAATTATGGGACCTCAAAGTCAGGAGAATTTGTTAACCTGACAACTTGTAGGCTCCAAAATCACAATCAAGTTAGTGTGGCATTGTTCTTAATGTCCCAGAGATCTACAAAATTAGCAGACCACTGTGAGAGAATGATAAGCAAGTCTCTTAAAATGGTCCAAGAGAACAGCACAGGTGAGCATCAGTTTGGCAGAGAATGAATGTACAAAGATGAGGCATCACTCGCTAGAACTGCACTTGAGTTTTAAACACCTTCTTAAAATCTGAAAAGTTTTAGCTGTGGTACACAGATGCTCCTCATGACTATCTGTGTAACTACCACTTAGAAAAAAGGGTAAAAAGAACTTGTCTAGGCATTTCTGCCCTGCATAATTGTGCTTGAAAGTTGAAAAGCCTTCTTTGTTTCAAGCAACTGGCCCCTGACAATGAACAAAACATTTGTGGCTCCATCTAAACAAACAAACAAACAAACAAACCAAAAAGCATAGAAATGTAAAAGAGAACTGTAGGAACTACAAGGCTGTGTTTGCATCCAGTGGATGAAAGGTAGAGAAAAAGGAAAGCAAAGTAATGGAATGGAAGGACAGGTTTTGATATATGCCTAGTGAAAGATAGAATAAAATTAAGTCTGCCTTAGATGCTGGGACTGTATGAAACAGATATTTGTAATTAGTCCACGGAGAGATGTAAACAGAAGTGCTTCTGAGTCCACACAGCTGCTTTTATCATCAACTTTAGTAGGAAGTAAACTTAACAAAATGAAAGCCATCAGATATAGAATATGTTTATTCCCTCTTCTTCCCCTTACACAAATCTTATGTTTTATTATTCTGATAGAGTAATCAAATAAGCTTTCCCAGTAGTGCTACAGTGTATGAAATGAAGCTGAGGACTAAACTTTTATACTCAAAGTATTTTTATTTTCTATTATTCATATTTATGTGTATGTAATAGAAATAGTGCCTAAGTCCTTCTGCTGCTCTTTTCTTTACTTTCTTTCTTGTAGTTCAGTCAGGTAGTTGAGATTACCTATATTATAATTTTGAAGGAGACTGTGGTCAATCCTTCTTTTTGCAGGGGTTCACAGATTAATTTTGCAAACTTGAAATATTAAAATATTAGGTGAAAGTATAACATTCCCCCACTCCAGGATAATTAGCTTCTCCAATCTTTTGATTTATTTGTCTGTAATTTATGTTATATCTCACTTGTGCTTAATCCTGTTCATCTGTATGTTGTGCTCTGCGCACTGCAGGGCAGCCCAATTGCCCAAGTCTTTCTGCTGTGCTGAAAGGTTTGGCTGTAATTTAGTTTCTGCTTGGCCAGCAGAGGTTTGTGGTAGCATGACACTGCTTGCTGAGTTTATTTTTCCTCTGACCCTTAATGTCAATAGCAAACCTAAAATAGACTTGTATCCCCCCTGGCTTTGCTCTGAAGTTTGCTTGTCAGCCTAGCTGCCACTGGTTATTAGGAAGTGCTCCTTGTAAGTGATAAACACAAATCTCAAAGGGATATTTAATTTCATTGTTTACTTCTGTGTTCAGACTAAACAAAGAATGCATTCTTTGTTCCTGTATTAAAGAATCATGGGTACAGTGCTTCAATTTTGAAAGCTTTTCAGTTCAATGTTTAAGAGATTGTCTAAGTCCTTATGTGCGCTCCTGAAAAGACATTTTGAGGGCATGTACAACTTCTGGTCCACATCTGGGAAGTCAGTGAATTCTTCTCTTCCCTCTTCAGTGTTGCAGATATGTTGTGATTCCCAAAAGCAGCATCTTCTCTTCCTTCCAGGTCTTATCTGAGCAGAAACCACCCAACATTTTGCATCCTACTGAACTGAGTGCCATAAAATTACCCAGTGGTAATTACCTTACCTTAGTGAAGATTCTCTGACTACAGTAAATTACCCAGCAGACCTCAGTAAAAATTAATTGTGTAAATCTACCCCAGAGGCTGCTTTTGAAGCCTTAAAGTGAAATCAAATCATTTGAACTTCAAACCTAATCATCGTGCTTCTAAAATGGCAGCTGCGATGTGATCCGTGCTAATGGACTCAGTGAGATTTTGCTCAAAAGCTGACCACACTCCCAAAAGACAGCACTAATCAGCTAAATATGTGTTATGTAAAGAAGTGTCTAGAGAGGCAATGTTGAGTAAATTCTATATTGGCAGACACAGATGTGCAGTGGATTGTCGGCCTGACGAATCTGTAGCCGTCAGCTAACTTGCTTCCACAGGCTATTCCAACATGTTTGTGTGATAGGCACACTTCTTCTTCGGTGGGCTGTTATTAGATTCCTTTGCAGTGAACATCTGGGCTTGACTTTAAAATCAGGCAGCTATTCCATGAGAGTGTTGGAACCGTTGTCCTGGAAATAAGGGTATTGATTTTGCATTAAGTAAACAAAGCCCTGAGAGTGCAGCAGGCTGCAGATCGGATCAGCCACGCGCCTGTGCGGCCGTGTAGAACACGGGGTGTCTGCGTGTGCACGTGTGTCTGACAGCACCGTGCCCCTCTCACTCCTCGTGTGACAACAAATGGAGCCTTCCCTGATGGCAAGATGGGCCCAGAATTTCTGCTGGTGTAAGCAGAGTAATTTCATCAAAAAAGCTGCATTCCCTGATGTTGCTAACCTGGGAGGGTTTAGCTTATTTTTCCTACTTGGCTGCTTTCAAGTTTTTGTTGGAACAGAGTTTCTGAAATGCACATTCTGAACAAAAATGAGTAAAAATGTGTGTGAATATATAAAAAATATTAAATATAGTATATGATGTACTACCCCTTCATATAGCACTAAATGAAATAAGGCATTCTAAAATAAAGGCAAGAGAAGGGTCGTGCATAGTTGGGTGCTAGACTCTGTGTCTCTGATGAATGTTTAAAAGATTCGGAGCTGCCCATCAGAATAGCATATAGAGACAAAAAAAACTGTCTTCTTTAAGTAATAATGTTCCATTCTGATGAATTAATCACATGTTAAATATCTTATTTGCTCTTCAAGGTGTCTGTCTCTACCCAGACTTGATGACTTTTTGTAGCTCATAAAGGGCAGATGTGTGCCCATGCAAAAGCACACAAAAATGGGACATTTCTTAGCTATGATAAAATAGGAGAGGAAAGAAAAAATTTTCCCTGCTGCCTACATATGGTCCTTCTGTACTGTAAATGAGTAAAATACGTGTCACACAATCATTCTCTTTAAGCTGTTGTGGCCATTTGTCTTTTTGAAGCTGATTCTAATTTTCTCTTCATGTGCTCCTTTCTTTTTACTTGCTTCAGTTGTTTCCCCCAATTTTGTGTTTAAAAAAACATCTTTGCTTTTGCACTTTGGCATATCTCCTTTTCTCATTTGCTTTGGACTTATTTACCTGGATTTTTCTTTCTTTTTTTTTTTTTTTTTTTTTTTTTGTCTTTCTGACTCGTGGTATATCTCCCAGAACTATCCCGGAGTTAAGTGGCACCTGTGCTTTAGGAACAAGTGCACATCTCCCTTTTTTTGGAAATAGCTGTTACTCTCTAGGTAGAGAATATGTTTTTCTGAAGTGAAGAAAATGTAAAACTTAAAAGAAATTTCCTTTGCTGATGCTGATCTCTTTGGTTTCTGATCAGTCAACAGAGTTGTTGGTCATTCTCGTTTGCTTGTGACCATCTTTTCATCACATTGTGTGACGCCCTGACAGACACACTGGCTAGAAGTAAAATCTGGTAACATTTGGTGTGATTACACGCCGCCACAATCTTTGTGTGGACAATCTGGCAAGAGATGCATCCCCAGAGTCAGAAAAATGCTTTGTTAACGAGGATAATAAGGTGTCATAGCATAATATTCCAATTTGTCTTTGATTTTTTTTTTTAACAGGGCCCCAAGTGTACTAGGTAAACTCAAGCAAAGAGCCTGAGTGTTGACTCAGAAGGGAAAATAGTTGCAATTCTTGTGAGAATTGAAACTTGTTTTGATGTTACCAAAAGAGAAAATGTATATGCAATGATAACTTCAATCAGTTATTTTAACCACAGAATTCTCCTATAACTTCTGATACAGTGAAAAGACCTGGATTTTCCAGGGGCGAAATTCCCTAGAGTCACAAAAAAAAAAAAAAAAAAAAAAAAAAAAAAAAAAAAAAAAAAAAAAAAAACCTCACCTGATATTTGCACATCCAAGGCTTTGCTGATCTCTATTTCAAACTAGCACAATTTGCTCTCTTCCTATAATCATTTTATCATGGTATACTTGGAGTGGTTTGGAGCTGTGATACCTCAGAGACCTCTGGAACTTGAGGAAGGAGGCCAGTATTTGAAGCTTGGTATTATTGATTAAAGCCACCTTTTGTTCTATCTTAAGAAGCAAGAGGGGGCTGCATTTTCTGTCTGATGTGCAGACACGACCTTGGTCTCTCACAAAGCCTCTGCCTCTGATCCCAGACAATCTCTGTAAGCTTGAGTAAGCAGGGATGTCCTTCCCTTCAGTGAAAACCGGTGAGCTGTTCAGGTCCTGTAGAAGCTCATGAGGAAAAGCTGGATGTTTTCACAAATGGCTCCCTGAATCTGAAAGGGAGGCGTTGTCTCTTGGACTGATGCTCCCATCCTGTAGAGATTAACTCTCTGAGCTCTGTTTCTGCTTTTCTCTTTCATTGAAGATGTTCTGCTGGATGGAGGAGGAGAGAATTCCAGTGTCTTCCAGTTGACTCTCTCTTATCCTTCTTACACATTCAGGTTTATCCTTTTCACACATTCAGGTCCCCACCCAAGACTCACCCATGCTGTGATATTCAACCAACCCAAGCAGGTTTGGGTTTTGTTATTTGTTCCTGAATTCACCCTCTGAACATTAATATGGAAGATAAATATATCTCAACACAATACTTTGAGGACCAGCTTTCCATTCTATCTCCCTTAAAGGAGGGATATTTCTATACTTACTAGAGTAAGATGGAGATAAAAAGAGTAATAATAGGAATGCTGTTTAAAAGCTATGGTTTCAGTACTCTACATCTCTTCATACTGAATGAAAATTAAATAAGAAGTTAATTATATAGCTCAATAATTATGTAAGCACTGTGTTAATTAGTGCAGTTATATTTTTCAAGCTTTTCATATTGGTGAATGTTTGAAATAAATGAAACTTAAAGGATAGTTACTGTAAACAGTAAAGGATAATATCTGTGAACAGGAAAGTTCACTGCTACAATTTGCATGTTTAAATGAGATCAATTAGGTTAATGATGGATGAAAATAAGAAATCCATTATTTAAATGCAAAATAATTCATAAACTTGTAAGTCCATTTACTGCCAAACTTTCATCTTTCAAAGGGGATATCCAGTTCAAAGGGTTAATGTACAATCCTGACCTTTACCATCTGGAGGTTTATGTTCAAATATGGTTTACAAGTGAAATGTAATCTAATTTTTTTCTCTGAAAAATCTTATGTAGAAATCCACAGGGTGGCTTGTCTATTCTGCATAAAAAACTTTGAAATCTGGTGTGGGCAGGATATTCCTTGTGCTTGTTGTGTGACTAAGAGAGGGATTCAGAAGGTTTCAAAGGAAGTTTGGGAGGGAGATTTAATAATATTAAAAGTAGGAAAGACTAGCAAGCAGGTGAGACAGTCTGGAGGAAAAGACAAAAAACATATGTAGAGATCATTACCAGAACCTCCCAAGGAAGAGAAGTTTGCCATTCACAAGGGTGAATGTTTTCAAGAAACAAGTCAAATTTTCATTTCATGATGCTACTGCTTAGTTATTTTTATATAGGCTTAACTTTCATAGTGTCCAATATCTGATAGGAATGTCAGAGAAAGGACTGAAGAGATATTTGGGAATTCTAAGCATCCAGAGCTCTCATTTAATGCCTTGAACAGTTATGGATGTGCTGCAGTTCTTTGGCCATATTTAAGATAATTTAAGTCAGGCACAACAGAACAATGAAGGCTTTAACCAAAGAATCTGAGAAAGCAGAAGATAAAGTTACACTGGAAGGTCATGGGCCCTCTCAAAATTCTTTATAATTAGGTTTAGGCATAAACCTTTTAAATTTAATTCCTTAAATTTCTTTATAATTAGGTTTAGGCAGAAGACTTTTCTCTGCCTTTTCCTTTTTTCTTCTCTTAGAAGCAAAAGTGAGATAAAACAAGTAAGTTGGAAAGAGCACAGTGTAAGGCAATGGAGATGCTAAATGGAACAGATTGTTTACTCTGAAGAAGTGGCATGACAAAAATAATTAAACAAGATGAAAGTTGTAAAACTAAGCTTCATCGCTTGCATTCACTGGAGAAAACAGAACTGATTTGCAAAGAAAATATTGTTTCTACCTTATCATTCATGTGTGTATGGGACTTAATGCATAACTCAGAAACCAGTGACCCATTCTGCAAAGCCACGTAAAGGGGAGTGGCTGTCACCTGGTGCTGTCTCTGTGGAGTGGCACACACTCAGAACTGGGGTGACAGTGCCACTCTGTCCTCCTTAATTCAGCAGGGGCTGCTGGTGTGCTCACATTTATCTCTGCCTGTGTCAAGGCCAGGCACAAAGTAGGTAAGAATGATCAATGGACACATTATGTGGCAAAGGCAGGGTAAGGTTGTAAACATTTGAAATGGAGCAGGGAGGAACTGTGGAGCTTTGGTGTTGTACTTCCAGCTTCTTTTCCATCCTCCCAAAACCCCAAGCCACAAGTTATTTACTGCCACATTTTACTTCCTTTATTGTGTTTTAGTAATTGTGGTGAAGGAGCCTGGTATGATCAGCAGGTGAGATGCTGAAACAAGTCCAGTGGATATCTTTAACAAAGTACCACATAATCAAGGCCCACAGAATTAGTAACCTGAATTGTTTCCTGCCAGGTCAGTGCTCAAATTCAGGTACTCATGTAATATTAGTGCCAGGAGGGAATATTTGATCAATCTTTCTTTTCCCCCACACTTTGGCATCCACGAGAGTGTTTTTAAGCTCTTCTGTTACATGCTGTTATTACTCTCTTCTACAACAAACATAATTTTAAAATAAACCAGATGAGATTAAGGATGACACAATAGTTATCAAAGAATCTCAGGTAAGAAAGGGACCATATGCTGTTTCTGGTCCTGCTTAACTGTAAAGCAGTTTCAAAAGAGTACAAAAAGTATCCATGTGGATGTGGTAACAAGTATTCACTTTGGTCAAACCTAAGTATTTAAGTACTATCATAAAGCTTAATTTCACAGTGTTGTTGAATACTTTTATTGAAATGAAACACCATTGCCATGGAAAAATTGCTGGAGCTAGGTTGACTCACCCACAAATATTACTAATTAAATAATTTTTTCAGATACATAATATGGATTTTCTTTCTCTCTCATCCATTTAAGCAATGAGTTATTCATTCTTTTCTGAAGCAGAACATCAAACTTACTGTGTCTGCCAGGCTACTTTGGTGAAGTTACCAAGGCTGACTTGCACCTAAGTGCTTGTTCATGGCAGTAGTGCACAGACAGAAGCCGTGCTGCTTGCCATTTACAAAATAAGCCAGATATGGGGAAATGCTGATTCACAGCTGTAGGGTGCACAGCTGGTAAGTGTAAAAGCTATTAAAAATGGTGAGCACTTGCACAGAGCTGATTAAAGTGCTCCTCTCTCCTCTTTCTCGTCTCATTTGAGATATCCAATCTGATGTTTATTTTTGTGCATACTGGAGTGGTTTGTCCTTGGAATTTACTTTTAAAGTCTCTTCTTTCCTAGGCTTATTTTCTTACATTTTTTTAGAAATAGGAATAAAATTATGTAATACTACAGAATTTTCAATGAGCTTTGCAATTGCTATCCATGTATGAAAATTATAATCTCGTGGTTTCTGATAAAAAAAAAAGAGTTCCCGAAACTGTCCTGTGCTTACTCCAGTGCTAATTAATTTAGAAAGTAGATACATCATCATTTTCAGAGGTATCTGCTTATTTTATCTTTGCATCTGGAAATGATGGAAAGGTTCCAAGGAAATAAAGAGAGAGAAAAAGCGTGATGAAAAACATAGAAGGCTGTGACATAGATAGATTTCACAAACATGCATTTTAAAAGAACAGACAAAAATGTGTAGAAAATAAATGAATTAGTCTCTCAGGAAAAACTTTAAAAATCTTATCATCTGGCAGCCATTTATTACCAGGTAGTAATAATCTTTTATTATCAGACTGTTAGATTTTTATAACATTTTTTAAAATGATAGCACCAGAACTGCTGTTCTTCACTGCCACACTAAAATATCTGAGAAATTTATGAAAGCTTTTCAATATTCAGAAGGTTTGTGGTCATAAAATAAAACTGTGAGGTAAAGACATGTTGTTGGTAGCTCATAATTTAGCTAAACCTGTGAGAAGAAAAATGTGTTGTAATGAACCAGTTATAGTAATTTGCACTCTGGTACAAAGAGGAAATGGTGGTCTGTGTTCAAAGGAAAAAAAAAAAAAACAACCAACAAGGTAAATATATTTATTAAAAATGGCAGAGTAAATCTGAGTATTATAGATCCAGGCAGGAGGTGCTGCTGCACAAGATGAAGTGATTAATTCCAAACTTGGAGTGGTCTAGAAACAGTCAGTGGCTAATGGGAGGAAGGTGGGGGTTATCCTTTTCCTTGCCAGAGGATGTGGCAGCCATGACACGGATGCTGCACCATAGGAAAGGTCTGTGTGCTTTGTCTGGGCTGCCTGGACCTCAGCTGAGTGTATTCTAAACTGGCAAGAAATTAATAAAGCATGCTCCCTGTGTTGCTTAGGGTCCAGGAAGGTAAAACCTGGCTTCCATGGGATGATCCCTGATCACAGTGGGAAGAACTGCTCTGTCACACAGGCTCACCTTTCTTCCTGAATGGATCCTTTATCATATTCCATGCTGCTGGATCCAGTGCTCAGCTAAGTTGTTAAACAAAACCTCTTACTAGCAATACTTTTAAGGCTTTTTAAATCATCGAGTATAGGAGAAAATTTCTAGTGATAAAAGGTAATTAAAACCATCTACTCATCATCCTGAAAGATTAAATAAGGAGGTAGTATCAATGCTTTTAGCAGGAGGATTTTAAGTAACATTTGTAGCACATCCTGATGGATTGTGAGCACTCGCTTCCCCTGACAAACCCAGCCTGTGAAGTGTTTTGCCCCTCCCTGGATCTTTCCCATGTCTTTCCTTTTACTGTTAACATAATTTGCACTCAAACAGCAAGTCCAGCAAGGATCACAGGTTTCATTACAACAAACTCAGCTTCTTGCTGCAGCTGGAGAGACGTTCATAACATAAACTACAGAGAGAGAATCACTTTCAAAGGAAGGATGCTTCAGGATCAAAGTATTCCAGAGGAGGCCTAGGGTCAAATGATGTTAATGAGCTGCTTTCAATTATTTATAACACAATCAGGGACAGGATTGTGTCTGCCCTGGTTTTGAGATAGGTACCTGACAATTTGGCTGCATGGAAACTAATCAGTTAGGAGAGCCTTGTGTCGGAGGTTTAATGTATTTGTTGTAGTGATATATTGTGTGGAGCTGTAAGCTTTTGTTCATTACGTGCAAATGTTAGACCACCTGTGCCTCCTTTTCTTCCTACCATTTCCGCAAGGTTGAGTTCCTTTTACTAGTTTGAACTTTCAAGACTAAGTAGGCCATTGTGAAAGAAAAAAAAAAAAAAAAAGAAAAGAAGTACAGAATCCCTTGTGTTTTAAGAAAGAGAGATTTAGGCAGCATATATCACACTGATGTGTGCCATGCATACAGGAAAGAACCTGGCCAATGGATTTTTTCCTTTTGAACCCCAAAGACTCATAAACTAAAATAATTCAAAAGATTTATCTTCCTCTATGTGCCTCGTGTATATTGAACATTATATGTTACTGTCACCAAATGGGACATTTTTTTGTGCCAGGTCTTTTAATATTCTACGAACCAGAAAAAAAAAAATGCTTTCTTTGGCGAAGGAAAAACAAATGAAGTCAAGAGAAATGTGATTTCTGCTTGACACTATTACCCATTTCCTTAAAATTGTGTGAACCAACCTACCCAAAACTAAAAGTTGATACCAACACTAATTTATGAATTGTTACTTAAACAGCAAATTACTTTTTTTTTTTTAATATTAATTATTGGATTGCTTTGATCATGAGAAAATCACATTAACGTGTACAAAGAACATCCAAACATTAGGCAAAATCACTGCATAGCATGTGAAACCTTGAATGGATAATACTACAGGAGATTTTAATTGAAATGTGGTAGAACCCACATCTTCTGTGATGGCATTTTACTTTGGGAAGCAGGAATCATGGACTTCACGCAATAAACGAGTTTAAAAACCCAAAAACTTGAAGGGGCATTGCACTTTATATGAAATAATAGTGTGGAAACATAATTGCCTTAGCTGAGTATATATTTGTTACCAGTTTGGACAATTTTTTTTAAGTTTGTGTTGGTATTATTAAAATATCTAAGATCTGCTTATGGCATGGTATTTACCAACAATTTAATTATTTTATTTAAAAAAATTAATTATTTAAGCATTCAAAAATATTGCCATCTTTGACACATAAGAAGGTTACTCTGAGGCCACCAACTCAAAAAGTACTTCAAGAAAAAAATTAAGTAAATTTTTTGCATGTAAAGCCCAAGAATGGAGGTACCAAAACCCCCTGATTCTAAGGATTGACACATTCCTAGGAAATAGGTGGGGATTTTTAAAGTTTTATGAGGTTTGGGTTTTTTTGTGAATATCCTGATCTGGCTCTAGAAAACTTTCCTAAATGTAAAATGAAGGGTATTTCCTGTGTTATGTTGTCACTGAATGTAAATAGAAACAATTTGCAAAGCACTGAATTGCTTGAGGAATTCTAACTCGTGATGTGCATTGGGCTAAGAATTTTCTAATACATGGGGTTTTTTAGTGTTTCAGAATATCCTGATTTATCCAACCTAGGAAAGAGATAAGAAAAGAAGTCTTTTCAGATTCAAAGTGAAATCTTAGGTCTAAATCTGGCTGGGAGGGAGACCTTAGCATTCCTGCCTGACCTCTGCTGTTGCATGGGAGGTCCTTGCATTCTGAACCAGACCAAGGCCTTTATCCATGAACTCCAAAGGTTGAATGTTCTAATCTCTAAATTACTGCCAAATAAGTATTTTTCTGGATCTGATCAACACAGTGTGAATACTTTAATACTCAATGGAGTAAGTAACCTCTTATTCTCATAAATCACTGCATGGGGTCTAATAACTGGTATTGATGGATTGATTACCACTTCTCACAAAAATCAAATTATGTGTAAGTGAGGGGATGTAGGAATGGCTTCCTGAGACATGGAGGTAGAGCAGCCCCCTAAAATGTAGGCTGCTGAAATACAGGACTCTTGGGATAGTGACTCTATCCTTGTGAGGGAAAAGAAGGAGGTGTCATTGTTCTGTTCTGCCTTCTAAAGATTCAGCCACACTGAAAGGTATTTGAGGTGCTAAATTTAAACTTCATAGTAAGTTATTGCATTTATCTATTTTTTTTAAAAAAAAATCTATAATTTAGCAGAAAAATTGCAAATTAGGAGCCCTGACTTGGATCTGTATATCTGATACAATATACCTATGTAAATTTCTGCAGAGGAGAACCACTAAGATTTTTTCTGTTAATCTTGCTTTCACTGGAACACCAATGAAGGCTGAGATTTACCTTTTAACAAATTGTGTGGAGAAATCTAGTGGCAAGAAGTTTATATTACAGCTGAAGTAATGCATATATCAAAATTACCTGGAGGAAAGACTGCTGCATAGTTCTTTGCATAGGCGCATTTTCAGCACTCTTGGAATTCTGATGACTACAAGATCATGAATATTCCTTCTCCTGAATAGTTTACTGCTTCTAAACGTTGTTTCTTAAAAGTGTCAATGAAAAATATGTGCTCCACCCACCCTAACATCTGCCCAAGAAGAAAGGTGGTCTTATTTTCTGTTTATGGGATTGTAATTTCAATGACTGAAGTTAATTACATTAGGGAGGGATTATTTGATAAAATAGTGTATTCCTATCATAATAACTTCATGATAATTCTACCCCTTTGTCTCACAAAATGATTTCTCATGTGATTATTCCTACACACCTGTTGCTGATTAATGCCCTAGGGTATAAAGGGTCATGCTTGATTTAGTGCCTCAGCCAGAACTGTGAGTTCCATGAAAGGTTTCACTAAGAACTGATGGGACCTGAAGATACGTATGAAAAATAGGCCAAATTACACCTTTACTATCTTGGCACCGAGAGGAAACTAGTAGAGATCAATCGTCTGATTCTGTTGTTGGCCTGTGTCACGATCTTAGCAAGTTTGTTTACTTTTATGAATTCAGTTTTCCACTTTTACACTGTGTTTGTCAAGGGTTTGCACATGAACTATAACATAACTTATCATGCAGGATTCTTCCAGCAGCTTTCATGTGATTACTTTGTATGAGCAAATTAATGTGAAGGAGTTTAATCCTGCATGTAACCTTATAAAGGCTTGGTGATAAAGTAATATAGATACTGAAGTCTATTTTACTTCAAGCAATGTAAAAGCAACAAGCACATTCTTAAAGTGAGTACACACACCTTTAAGCATAGAAGATGTGATTAAGAGCAAAGGTCTAGTGACTGATAAGAACCACCTTTATTTTGAAAATAGCTTCAAAGAGATTAAATCAATCAATAATGTAGTTCCACAAGGTATGAATGTTGCCATTAGTTGCTGCTAAAAGTCCAGCAGAAGTCAGGTGTTTAATTTCTTGATGGATCAGATCAGATTTTTTGCTGGTGATGCTGGTATCAATTTTCCACATATGTTTACTGATTTGTGTGTTGCTGAAGATGACATAGCCTGATCAAAAATAGATAAATCTTTTCAAAGCTTTGGAATGGGTTTCCCAGGCTTTGTGAGATGAGATGAACCCAAATCCTAGAAAGATGGATGAAGCAGAATTGCTCAGTGGAACTTTTGCCTATGGTCTGCTGAATCACGAAAGCTTATATAAAAAAAGCCCCATGCCATCATTCTTACCTGTAGCTGGTATGTCCAGAAAGAAATGAGCAGATTATGTGTTCATAGAGGGTAGAAGATGCATAAAGACATGTTTGAACCTCAATTCAGATTGGTGGTAGCCATCAAATGCAGCTCATAAGTACCTCGTTACTTAAACTGAAGACTGGAGGGCCAAAGAAGCTCTTGCTGCTGGAGGTGGATGTAAATAAAAAAATCACTGGGTGCTGAAATCAGTGTGTTTTACTGAGAAAACTTGCTGTGGTGCTTACACCCACATAAACATTGCTGGGCTAAATACTAAAAAATATGCAAATTTTTAAAGTTCTGGTAAGTTCAGCTGGTACTCCTTGGCATATTTCTATTGAGTTTAGAGGAGGAGGAGTAGATCTGACCAACATTAAAACCCTTGACTCTACTCCTTTTGTTTGTTTGGGTTGTAGAAAGAGATTTTTTTTTGACATATCTGCATTACTTATAACAAGCTGATAAAGGTATCTGAAAAGAAATTAATCTCTTACTCTATTACAGATCTTGGTTTTCTTTCTTTAGGCTGTTTCCTAATGTTGGTGTTTGCCAGAGATCATGTGATGTTCCAGCTGTAATGATTAATACTTTTAAGTGTGACAGGTCAAAACTCAGAGTATTGATGGAGTACATTTATACTTTTCAGTTTCTTCTAAAATGAGCAGTCACAGTGGGAGGTAGCATTTTGTAATAGCATTTTGTGTTCTGGAAAAGTACCAGTCAGCAGGGTTCTATCATTTTTGTTAAAATAAGATATTTAGCTTAGTTTTGATTCAATTCAATTATTCTGAAGATTTCTTCTCATTTAAAGTATTGATGTGAATGTGAAAATAGAGGGCAGGTTCATCTCAAAAGTTTTCCTTTTTTAAGTGTACACTTTAATTCTGGAGAGAAATCAAGCATGGCCTAAAAAGAAAAAATGGAAGCAGTAATACTGAGAATAAAGCACTCAAAATAGAATATCTAGTTTTTGAAAAAGAATCATTAATAAAACGCAAAAATTTTCCATTGTTGGTTTCCCTAAAAATTATATATTGAATTAAACCCTGTGTTTCCTGCTTTAGAGAAACAAGTAGTTACTGTTTAAGTCAATTAGCAGGGAAAACCACTAGGGAATATATTTCCTACACCAATTTGTTGTGCCTTAGAGAGTGAAACATAAATATAAGACCTTTCTTATTCTGTGTTAGTAAGCTCTGTTCAGAAGTGCATGGAGAACAGAGGGCTGCCTGGTATACTAAAGGAGGAATGGGAACTTCAAGTGGGGGGAAACAGCACTGCATTGATCCATGCAAATGGAAGCTTAATTGTCTGGAATCCTCTCTTCAATTTTATTTGGGTCATTTACAGTATTGCATAAAATGCTGATAATTTTTTAACGTATTTAAGCCAGGAATAATAGCTAGATTGGCCTTTAATTTCTTCCTTCACCTGTGGCTGTCAGGATTACTTCCATCAAAGTTTTTCTCTTTTTCATATTTCTCTGGAAACCTCTTGATCTCATTGCATTAGTTGTCTCCCTCCCTCAGTTAAATTCTTCATGTATTCCTATCTGATACTAATTTGCTCCTCTGGTTCAATGTATAGTCAAGAGAGTAATTTATTCATCTTCAACAGCACCACTGAAATCACAGAAGTACTTGATGCCCTGATTTATTAAGGCACTTGAGGTCAGTGCCTTAAGCATGTGCTAAAAATGAAGCAAATGCCAGCCTGGCCTCCAAAGGATTAGTCACCTGCATAATGGTTTGCCGGGTCCTTAAAAATATGAACCTGTGGAACAGATTTGCTGCTGGTGTAAGGTTAGTGTAGCTGTTCTGGAAAGCTGAATGATGCTGAAAATACTTTCAGTGAAATTGCAGAGAGTCTGCGCTAAGCCTTTCCCTCTTCTTGACTTGTGCCATGCTGGTACTCTGCGGTGTGTAAAAACAAAAAATCAGAAATTAGAATTTCCATGATTTCCATGATTTTAATTGTTCAGATGCCATTTAGGGTTCAACAGGACTATTGACATCTCAGTAATATTGTTATTATATTATTATAGCATATCTTTTTTTGTTTGTTTGTTCAATTTTATGGGGTCATATTGCCATGCTCTTTCACATTTGCTTGGTAACAGGATATCTGTGGTGTCACCGCTAAGGAAAACAGCAATTGCAAATTGAATGAGACAAAATGTAGGTACCCTAGATTTGCAGGATAAAGTGGTTTGTATTAGGAAGCCACAGAGAAAGAAACCGTGAGGAAAAATAGCCATTTTTCTACTCAATCTGAGTTTTTTCCCTGTGACAATGAACTTTGTTTTTCTTCTTCCTAAGGACAAAATGTGTAACATTCATTTCTTTATCATCTTCTTTTTGTTCCTTATAAAGGTGCCCCTTTAAGTCATATGTTGACTATGAAAATATATTCTTGCAAGCGAGGTAGCAAAATTTTTTATAAGTTAAAGATCTACTTCAAATGCTCTATTTGGCATGAATTCACAGGAGCTGTATTGTGTGTCTTATTGCAATTAAAACTATAAAACTAATCCAATCACATTGGACAGATTGCAGATTCTTCTGTAGTGCTTTTCCCAGATATTTGAAACATTCTCTTTGCAAATTCTGTTTAAGATTGTTATGGTTTAGGGGCAGCTTTATTGCATTTCAGAAATAATATCCTGTAAAATGTCTGTAACAAGGTGTTTTATCTGAAAGCCCATTGTGGCTTTCTTATTATGAGTTTCAAGCTTCTGCAACAACAAAAGGGCTCTTATTCAAATGCACACCATTGCATTCATTCCTCTAATAGCAGCATTCCATCATATCAGCCTAAAAATAGGCAAACAATTGCATGGAGTACTTGTTATTCATCCTCAATGTTTTGGGTTTTTTATTATTATTTTGTTGTTCGATATCAGACTTTCGGATAGTCATATGGAGTATTTGCATCATATACAGGAGTAAGAAATTGTTTTCTTTTAGTGTACACATGCTTTCTGTCTGTGTCTCCTAAGGATATAAAAAGTTATTGGTTTAGTTACATTGGTCATTTTTATTGCCTTCCTGAAGACAATGGAAATTGCACAAGGTTCCATATGAAACTGTCTCCAAGTGTAAATTAAATCTGTGGTTTAGTCTGTTGTAAATAGAGAAGAATGTACTCTTAGATAATAAATCTTTTTTGTGTATATCAACAAGTTGTCTATTTTTTTCTTCCTAGATACACCTTTAGTTAAAATCATTTCTTCCAATTCATGGCCTGAAGAAGGACAATCTATAGTTTTGACTTGTGAATCCAAAGGAAAACCAGTGTAAGTGATTTAACAAGTAATATGTTTTTTTGTTATTTTACTTATTCTGCTGTGACTGCAATCCTCAGCTGCAGAAATCTGCTGGCTTTGTCTCTTCCTGGGGTGTAAAGTACTCGCTGCTATAGAAAACCCCTTGAAGCCTGTCTTCATTAAGTGTCTGTAGAAGATTGGTCTTTTACTTTGTCATCTATTTTAGTTTTCAGGAAGAATTCCAACTGTGAGATTTTTTTTTTTTTTTCCCCCCCAGTCAGGTATATAAACCTGAAAGGTGTGCAGGTTTAATCTATCTCTGTTTACATCATTGAATTGATGACAGAGGAGAAAACTCATGAAAATCTTCCTACATCAACCAGCCTCAGAAAAATTATATTGAACTTTGGCTGCCATTTACAAGGGAATTTGAAGTTTAATTATATGTGCAAGTGGGCTGCCTGTTTCTACTAGGATTTGGGAAGGTGTAGCCTGCTTTAAGAATATAATTTGTTTTCCTTAGGAATTAAAATCTTTGCTATAAATATCTTTAAAGACAAATCTGCAGAGGTTAACCCTTGCACAGAATCTACTACTTAAACAGACTTGACTCTTGAAAACAGTAACTGCTCAGAGGAGCTATTGTATATTTACTAATACATATATATATATAAAAAATAATCCAATTGCTTAATATTAAAGTTGTTATGGATCAATTTTTTTAAATATTGACCTTCTGCTCAAAAGATCACTATGTAGTGTAGTGATGATACACAGATTTAGAATGGTCTTCAAAATGGTGATGGAATAATATTTTGAATCTAGAAAAGGTGCAAATTGCATGACAAAAATCATGTCACCTATGGCTGAATTTCTCCCTGGTGTAACTTTAGTGACTTCATGGAATTGCTTTGTGTAGGAACCTGAAGTCAGATTTATGTCAAGTAAGGCATTTAAGTCCAAAATTTCTATATTGAAAAGCTCTTCTGAGTTATGCCTGACATAATTTAAACTCCATAGGTACTTTTCTTTTTTATACTATGTGCCTGCATAATTTTAAAGCAACTCCTCCATCCAGATCTTGACTGGGTGAGCACCTAGATCATGCTTCTTCTCTGCTTGAGACCAAAACTGGAAGTCTATCTAATTAGTCTGACCTGATGCTCAGTGTAATTGATCTTCTGTGTCCCTGTGTACTTCTGATGTGTTTGTGTTTCTGAGAAAAATACTTCTGTAGGTTTCTGTGAGCCATCTCTTGCTTTTATAATGTACCTGAAGGAGAAGGAATTATCCTTTTATGTCTTATCCCTTGAGCATTCCCCTGAGCATGAAGAGGTAGAATCTGTTTCCCTGTTTTTTTCAAAATCTGCTGAGAATGTGCAAGTGCTTAATTTTAGGAAAGAGGTCAGCACTGATTGCCCTGAGTGCACCATTGGCTGGGTGATATTTAGCATTTTCTTTATCTCAGTGTTTTCCTCATGACTTAACACGTGACGTTTACATGTGAAGTGCTCTCTCTGGGTAATACTTGAGTCATTCTAGCCTCACTCAGTCCCTCAATCAGGGAAAGAATCAGAGGAGTAAAAGTGAGATACATGGACAGACACAATATTATCTATTTGGTGCATATAATATTATGGACATAGTTTATACCATTAGGAGGCACTAGTTTAAACTTAGTAATTAAAAGAGAGCTTCAATTAGGTGCTTACTGATTTATTTAAGTAAAGCTGTGTTCTGTCCTTAAAGGATTCAAATGCAAAATTTACATGTGATTTTGAAAGGGAAAAAAAAATAAATCTTTACATTAAACAATTATCAAGACTGGGGACCTGTATGTGGTAGCTTTTGGGGCACAAATATTTTGCCAATAATTTTGCCAAACATTTTGCACCTCTAATTGTCCAGGCCACAGACACTGCCAACATCAGCTGCTCTGTATTACTTCATTAGGTCAGTCTTTCATGGCACAGGGCCAGTAATAAATAGGCATCCTCCTGAGAGCAGTTTGCAGTGGCTTTGCATGAGGAGGAAGGAAGCTCATGCTCCCAGCCAGCATTGTGAGTACCTCTGGCTGGGAGAGAGAGAGGAATTGGAGAGGTGCACAGAGCCCAGATGTGTCAGTGTCACAAGGTAAGTGATGGACTGTGGGCATCATGGAGAGCCCAGGGCTAGCCATGGTCCTTCACAGCACACTGTGGGTTAATTTCTGTATACTTCATGTCACAGAGATAGCAGTCTCTCCTGTTTCCTGTAGGCAGCAGCAAATGAACACTTACTTAGGGGTGAATTCCTCTTGCATCCCAGAGCAATTCTCACAAGCTTCAAAATGACATTTGAGATGAAAACTGAGAAAGGGTGAAGCCAGGTGGTGGCTGTGGTGACATTGACGATACTGATGGCTGCTGCTGAGTAATTCTTTCCCAAAAGGGAGAAGCAGGATGAGGCTAAAGTTAGAATGTACTTACACCATCTTACAGCTCATCACCAAGCCCTTCCTGGAGGGGATTCTGCCCCTCAAACCACGTGCATCATCTTTACCCTGATACTGTGTTTTCAGTCTACAATGCAGTCCTGAGGAAAAGCCCTTCCTAACTTACAGTCCTGTGGCAGGAAATGGGAGGGAAGAGTTGCTGAAACCAACCCCTGCATCTCCTGCTGAAACAGCATCCTCCAGAGATACAGCAGAGGGACAAAGAGCAACTACAAAGAACTGTACTAAGGGTTAGGTCTAGGGCCCTGGTGAGGTTTCACAGTTTAGGGTATAAGATTTCTCTTGGCCAGTCATTAGCCATGACTTTGGACAGGAGAAGAAATGTCTCAGATCTGTCCTCAGACCCTTGGATGTGAGCAGCATCAGTTGTCACAGCATGTGAGGTGGGCTGGGATTATCCCAGCCTCTGAGGTTTCCAGTGGCTGTGGGTGGGTTCCTGTCACCCCACATTTGTGGTCTCGGTACAGAGATCCCAGTGTTGGAACAGGGATGCTGAGACTGGGGCTGAGGGGTAGAAGCTGGGCCATGGGAGTGGAGAGGAAGATAGAAATGTGATTGAATGAGACAACATAAGAGGGTGTAAGACAGACTGCACTAATTCTGTAACTGTGCTGTTTTACCTCTCTGCTCATCACTGGGAGGATGAGGATGGCTCTGGCTCCAGTCAGATCCTGTGCTGATTTCTGTTACTTTGAGGCAGGAGCTGAAAATGACCTTCTTTTGGGCAACCACATGTTGCTGCAGTGGAAGTGGGACCAATAAAAAGAGCAGGCCAGGCTTCCTGCCTGTTCTGGGATGGTTTTGCAGAGGCAGGCCACGTGGATTTGATGATGTGCTTCAGGCACCAGCTCTAAGAAACAGCAGCAGAAGGCTGGTGTTTGGAATATTTTATGAATAAATCTATGACGTTTTCAATTAAAAATTTTTGTTGATGCGAAGGAAAAAAGGAAATTTATTCATCAGTTTACCACAGATAAGCATGACACTCTAGGAGTATACTCTAATTATATGTAATATTTTAAAGGAAACTTGAGATACAGCATTTGTGAGGATTTTGTCCAATTGATGAATGCCCAGTCGGTAGAACAAATTTAAGAGTTTCCTTTTGGAAAACTTTGACTAGGTGTTAAATTAGTCTTTCCTTTTTCAAGACTCAGCCACTGGTTTCTTCACCCTGTTGACAATTTTGATAATATTGATGTCCAGGGTTGTTGTGCTTTGGTGTAGGGTTTTTTTGGTTGGTTTTTTTTTGTTTGTTTGTTTTTTGTTTGTTTGTTTTTGTTTGTTTGTTTTTTTTTCCTCTGAATTGCAGGTAAAAATGTTTGTAGCCATTTCTCTGCATAACTGAGGTCAAGACACTCTGTACTTGATATCACTATTCAACAACACTCCTTTTTTGGAGTTACTGTTGTGTAGTTTCAAACCATATTGAATCTCTTATCTTTTCAATTCTTAGCACTGTTTCCTTTTCCAGTGTTTTTGGGTGCATCCCTGCACAGTCGTCAGTCTGTAACATTTTAATCTATGAACTTGCCTAATATATCTATAAGGTGTTGTTGAATCTTCTAGATTTGTTTCTTCTTTTAGCATAATATAGTTTTACCAAGATTTTGTTTATTTTCCAAAGAAGGAAATGTAATTAAACTTCAGAAATCGTAGACATCCTTTTCATGTAATGTCTAGACTTTTCTGAAATCATATTGCCTGGCAGTATTTTGAGTATTTTAAAATAAACATGAGGTAGCTGTAAAAAAACATAAAAAGTAAAGAACAAAATGATCATTTACAGTCATCCATGCTTACAAATTTTTTAAAAATGTCAATGCTTTCTTATTGCAAGCTGTAACTTCTTTACACTGCTGTGTCTTAACAATATAGTCTAGTGACTCAAAACTGCCCCAAAAGTAAATTCAAAAACTGGCCCATAATGAAAGAAAGGTTCAATATTTAATGTTCTTAGTCGGTACTCTCATCAAAGCATGCATGAAATATGTGAGTTTTTTAAGTCAAGTGTCATTTCAGGAGAAAGGACGTCAAAATATAATGGAATAATTAGGGCACAGGAAACAAAGAGAGAGTTAGTTGTCTCCTGTGTGCTTTAGAGAAGTGTCTTTCCATTCCATGCAACTCAGGGGAATCATAGTACAGTTGGTTGACTAATGTGAAGTGAATATTTGGCCTTCCTTGAGATAAATAGGGAAGATTTTTATTTCAGAATTCTCACATAGGTATCCTTCATGAGCTCATGAAAGTTATAGAGAAAAGCACAACCAAAAACAAACACTAATATGTACAGAGTGTTCCTTTAGCTGAACCAATGGTCCAGCCATTTTTTTGNGTTATAGAGAAAAGCACAACCAAAGACAAACACTAATTTGTATAGAGTAGTATCAAGTATGGACAAATAAATATTACAATGTAAGAAAAGGTGTCCACTTTTAATAATGAGTGCGCACCAAGGAGCCACGCTTGGGCTATAAAGTCATTGTAAATGATGTGTGTGCTATCTCCACACAGTGTCCTGTCTTTTCTAGCATCTGTTTCAAGAAAACTCCCTTGAGTGAGACACACATTTTCCAAAGGCTGGTGGAAACAAATACTGGTGATAACAGGAACCACACACCACCCAGGGAACCCAGAGAGAGAGAGGCTGATTCATTTGAGAAGGACCTGGCAGGGCTCTAGGTGAGACAGAGGAAAGCCAGTGAAGGGAGTTAACTCATATCCAGTCCCCTGAAAGCAGCAGAGCCTGGACTCAAGCTGCCTCTAGTTAAACCTGGTGTTAGCCACAATTTCCAGGTTCTTCTCAGCTTAGGTGCTGGATTTTATATCCTTGCTGAAGTTCCCTGCCAACCATGAGGAACCTGCTGGCTCATTCCTCCAGGCCACAGTGGCCTCCCCTCAGATGTATCAGTACAGCCAGCTTAATGAACACATCCCACCACCTCCACCAGGTCTTTGGTATTAAAGAGTTAAACAGGACCCAGGATAGACTCCTGGAGAAATCTGCTCTTAGCCATCCCCTGGGTAGAGTGTTCCTTCAGCTGCATCAATGGTCCAGCCAGTTTTTCACCCATGGAGTGGAACAAACATCCAGGTGGCAGTGACATCCCAGCGTAGCTTACAGTAAAGTCATTGGACACAGTCACCAAAGTCTTGCTAGATCCAGGGTAGACAATGTGCACTGTCTTCTGCACCTACAGATCCTGCCATTTCTGCAGAGTTTTCACATATTTGGGAGTTGAAAAAATTGTTGAAACGTTTATCTCATGAACCATTTTGTCACAGGCTTAAGGATGGAAGGTATTGTAAAGAGCAGAAAATCTCTTCCTTCCTCTGAATACTTGTCTTAGTTCAAACTAATTCCAAGTGGAAAGACATCTGAACCTAAGGGAGGCATTTTGAGATATACTAGGAGGGACGCATTTGAATTTCCTGATTTTCTTTGTATTATGAGAAATATGATAATCATTTTCTTCCTGAAAACTGTGGCAGGATATAACCTATGAAGAGGATTCTTGACTCCTTCAGTGGAACACTAAATATGAATGATCTGTATGTTTTATTTGATGCATACCCTCAAAAGAGAGAATTAGAGTTCCTTCATACTGCTCATTTTTTTTTTCTTTTTAAATTTCCCATAGTATCTGAGAACTTAGCAAATATTTAAATGTTTATTTTTACCACACCTTTGTATGATTAGATTATTCGCTTGCCTCAAATCTACAGCAGGGAACTGATGCAGCAAAAAGTCCTAAGTTCAAAATTGACAAGTTTTGTCAATTGGTGTATATTTTATGTCTGACATTGGTCACAGTCCCTATTTTCCCAAGAGTATTTTGGAGTGACACAGCATCCCACTTGGGAGATAGCTCATCCTTGGTTTGAGTTGTACCAGTGAGTTCTTAGCACGCCTACAAACCTGTTTTCAAGAGTGAAATTGGAATCCGGGACAGAAAATTGAGGAAACCCACTTGACATTCAGCTGTTAACATTTTGATGTAAGCAGTTTCCCAATATTGCTTTGAAACTGCATCCTAATTACAAGTTTAGCCTCTGAATCACTAGTCTAATGGCCAGCCTTTTGTCCATAGACAATTTTTTCTGTCCTGCTTTGATATGATGCACTTTCTGACTTCTCTGGCAGGTGAGGGGGAGGTTCTGTGAGAAATGATCAAATTTTCTACATAGATTTTATTCACTGCTGTCTGGGTTTGTGTCGTGAGTGCCTAGCAGCCTAGAAAGGAATGCTGGTATCAATTCTGCCTATATGAATTATCATAATGAATCTGGAAAAGCATCCATGTTTCTGTGTTTATAAATCACCGTGCAGAATGAATCCACAGCTCAAACTGGAAGCTCAGGCAGTATCAATAAATATTAATGATTTGGAAAATTGGATGGATTTGTCCATATCCATGATGAAATATTACTCTTGCAAAACATGAATGTGGTATCAAAGTATTTTTTCCTTTAAGCTTCATACACGTTTGTACATAAGAGATCCTGAATCGTAGGAGTCTCTGATTTCTCTGGAAAGGACCATGTACAAGTGAAATCAAGTAAGTGGGGAAAAAAAAAAAAAAAAAAAAAAAAAAAAAAAAAAAGGAGGGAGTTTAGGTACTAGGTACTGGAGTTTCACTGCTTTATGTTTAGATCTTTGTCTTAGCAGAAAGGTGGATTGTCTTGAACAAAACTGCTGTGCATTTAACTAACCAGGAGCTTCCCTGGTGTTCTTTGCCTTGATCCCAGAATTAGCATTAGCTGAAATATCTTTATCTGATTTCTGCCTTCTGAACACTCAGAGTTCACAGTGAAGTTTCCAGAGACACATCACACACAGCTTTGGGCAAGGTTCTGTAAATGTATATTTGACTAAATGCCTACATATATAGGACAGAGTATTATTGTACCTGTGGATATAGACCTGGAGAAGGGTGAGAAACCCTCCTCACAGCTCTGAGCCCTGTGTTCCTTGTCACTAGGAACAGCTCTCAGGATAGCTCAGCCTCCCCTAGTCCTGTCTTTTGTCTTGCTCTCTGTCCATTCCAAGTTGTCTTTCTTTGAATTTGGCTTGTTCAGCAGTTAGATAGAGCCTGTCTTCTGCAAAAACTGCTGGTATCTCTGTCCTCCCTGTCTCTTCGCCCTTGTTACAATTTCTTGAAATTTTTTTTGTCTTTTTTTTTCTTTTTTTTTTTTTTTTTAAGCATTGCTTTTTCATCTCTCTATCTCTATCCCATTTAGGCTGTCTGTATGCTTTCTTCTTTTTGGAGAAGTGTGAGCTTCTACTTCTCCAGAAGGAACTTACTCTGTTAGAGTGGGTGATTGGTAACTCAAGCCCAGCCCCCTGTTAATTTGATCTGATGTGATACATCCCATGTCAGCTGATGTCAATCACTCTGTTTCCTGTGATTATTGTCAACCACAGAGAAATGTTGACCAGTTTTTGAATTACTGTAATTTTGAAGGAGTTTATGCTAATTATATCTCCTGCCTTGATTTAGTGTGCATCCATTATACGTTATCTTTAATGAGTGCTCATTTTCAGCAAAATCTTATGAAGAATATCATATGAATTGTAGGAAAAAATCTACCTGGTGAAACTTTCCAGATAGCTAGTTTGTCTTTTCAGGTAAAAGCCGATTATTTTAAAGGATTGTGTAAATATTCAGCTTGAGACTTTCTACACCAGTATTTCATTGACATTACACCTCCACTGTAGAATTATGCCATGATATAGTAGATAACATATTATGAAGCAGATAACATTTTTGCTGAGATACAGTATGTATATTCAATAGATTAAATTTGGGTTTGTACTAAACATCCTGTCCTTCTGGGAGCTTGTAGCTTCTTTTCGCAGCTGGGACATTCTACACTTTT
The DNA here is from genome assembly GCA_013397395.1 of Sinosuthora webbiana. Classification (NCBI taxonomy): domain Eukaryota; kingdom Metazoa; phylum Chordata; class Aves; order Passeriformes; family Sylviidae; genus Sinosuthora; species Sinosuthora webbiana. The sequence goes on along the minus strand of VXBN01001588.1, from coordinate 292,571 downwards.
TTGTAATTTTTCTTTTCCCCAGTATTTTTCAGAAAGCAGGGAAATTGGTGTTATAAAAAGTGTGACACAAAAAGAAGCAGGTGGGAGCATTAGTGGCTGTCTGAAAATTACACTTTACAATAAAGCCTCCTGCAGTGCTTAAGAACTTCCCCTTTAGTGTTCTGTAAAATGATCACATTGCCTAATAGGCTCAATTCAATAATTGCTTTTCCTCTTTTTTAAGCATCCCTTTTCTGCAGTGTTTACCCATAAAAGTGCACAAAGTACAGTATGAAAAACAACTGCACGCAGCACTTTTAGTGCTCGTTAAATCCATTTTGCATGTGTATGGCTTTTGAAATAATTCTTTTCCTTGCTCTCAGGTGGAAACACATGCTAAAATAAAAAAGGCCCGTGGAATAGAATAATAGATAAAATTGAAATACAGAGCAAGTAACTCTAAGTACCAGACTGCAAGTTAAAACATGAGAAGGAAGTTTTGGGAGAGGATGTGATGTTCAGATACTTTCAGATACTTCAGTTTCTGTAGACAAGTGTTTAGCTACAGTTACACATAAAATTACAGAGTTTTTGAATCAACTGCTAGCAGTAGAACACAAAAAGGCACATTAGTATAACTTTTTCAGTGTAAATCATGCTGATTATACTGACTGTGTTTCACAATTCAGGAATATGTGTAGCAGATGTTATGTGGAGCACCCAATGTCACAGGGGGCACCAGCTCTTTGAATATCTGAATTTTTACCCCACATTTACAACAGCAGAGTATCCTGAGAACATGTACATGGTGGAAGCTGGCAGGGTAAAACACCATCCTTCTAGAGGAGCTTAACACTGCTCTTTGGTGACCATAACCTCAGAAAAAATGGAGATGGCAAGATTAATGGGTTTGTGGTTCTGACAGGCATGACAGTAAACAGTTAAGAGAGATAATATAGATTGTGTTAATTTATTATTAGCATAACAAATTATTCGTAGTTTGGCTGAGGTAGTCTTTGACTTTGCATTGCAAGGAAGATTTTGGAGATTTCTCAGACCTGAGGTTGGCTGGCTAAAAATGAAATTTCCACATCCATGCTACTCTAAGCACCATGGTAAACCATTTCCAAAACTTACATTATTTAAGAGGTAAGGAAAGACTGAGCCTGAGATTTGCAGTCTTGCACGGGAGAATGCTGCTCCAGAGTATTTTCCTCCAGGGGCTGCAGGACACCCCCTGCTCCTGCACCTGGATCACCTCTTCCCATTGTTTTGGTTTATTCCTGCTTAGGAACACTGGATTAATCACTTTTAAGATGGAATTGTGAAGGTTTACCAAAGGTTAAGAAGTGCTGGTGGGATGGATTTTGTTATCCCTGCAGTAGGAGAGGGTATGGGTGTCCCTGGGGGGTGGTGGGAGGGAGGTAAGTAGGAGACAGATCAGTGTTCCTACTTATTATTGTTTTTTGGTTATGTTTTTCTGTTGGGTTGGTTTGTTTGTGGGGGTTTTGTTCAGTTTTTGTTTTGTATTTATTTTCTATTGCTCCCAAATATCCCTAAGCTACCTTTCCACCTGGTACACACAATTTCTAGAATCTTCAAAAGGGTGTCACAGACTGAGGGAACTCTCAGCACCATCTTCATTCAGCTCCTTCTTTAAAAAGTATTTATTTGCTGTTTGCACCTAGAGGCAAAAAATAAAGTCTGGGCAATTATATGGTAATCAGCATCAAAAAGGGGAACTACATAAAAATGAAGAATCTTGTTAAATAGGAGTTATAAGGGGCAACTAAGAGAATTAAATCTTTCCAGGCAGCCAGAGTATGTTAGAAAAATAAAAAAAGAGTTTAGAACCACAGGGTCAATACATATCACCTAGCAGAATCCCTTGAGAAGAAGAAGTTGGTGAGGCTAAACAGAAGAGAAATCAGAGTAATAAGAAGGGCAAAGCTATAATTTGAAAATCTGAAGTTGTTTTCCAAAGAAAAGAGAAGAGTCTTAGATCTTGGCAGATTAAATATAAGACTTCAGTAAGCCAAACAACCAAAAAAGCAGGAGTATTTACAGAATGACTAGAAAAGAAACTTGAAATTAAAGTTGTGGGTTTTTTTTGTTTTTTTGTTTTTTTTTAAATAATGGAAAGTTTGTCAGTACATTTTTAGGAGCAGCTGATAATCAAGGTTTACAGGGAAGCCAGATGGATTTGCTACATCCATGTTTTCTGTGGCAGAGGAAACTGGGTACATTACAGACTGATTCCCTTTTTTCTCAGGTGCTCACCAGCAAAATTTAAATGGACTGTGGAGGTGGTTGTGGAACAAACAGGAAAAATGGGCAGTAGGAAGTCAGCAGGACCAGAAGGTTTTACCCCAGTGTTCCAAGGGAATTCAAGGATGAGACTGATGAATTATGAGCTGTGACAGGAACCTTCATGCTTGAAACCACCTGGCTAGATCAGGACAACAGAATTTAAGGAGAGATCCCAGAATGTCCATGTCTATAGAAGTGACATCTGAGCTTCTCAAATACTGAAATTTATAAAAAGGACTAGGATTAGCAGACATCTGAATAAAGGCAAAATTTCATGGGGTTGGAATTCCTTTTGCAGAGGGAAAAGCCTGTGAAGGCACAGAAAATAGACCTTGTGGTGGCCTATTTGTTATAGAAAGAAAACATTACAGATCGTTCCAAAATTGTCAGTGGTACAGAGGTAGTTGTTAAGGACTGGCTAGTTCATTCTCTCTACAAATAGAAATGCTTAAGAGTAAGTTAAACTAAAAGAACCAGCTTTGTTGCCAAGCAAGGACATAATTTTTCATAAAATGACTGGGAAACTTTGGGAGTTTGTAGTCGATGGGTATGACAGATGGTGAAAATTCACAGTAATTCAAGGGAAAACTGCCTAAGTTCATGAAAAGGCAAGTCCTTAAGGTTTAACAGAGTATTTTTAAACTGTGCTGGGTATCAGAAATGCCTGAGATCTGTGCTTGGCCTGCTCCCTAGACATCTGCTTATCCCTGGTGTTGGAGATAAGGGTCTGGGCTAGCTGAACTTTTTGTCTGACTCAGTACAGCTGTTCCTTCTCTGCTAAGCACTGAGCATGGGCTGTTGTGGCTTGCTGGGACTGGATGCTAATGGAGCTGGATCCCATGGAGAGCTTGAGGATATCTCCTTTACAGTGCTAAAATTATTACCACGGAGGTATTAATGAATAATTTTCTGTGTGAGAGGAGTTTGTGTGAACTAAAGCACTCCCCTCTGTCTGGAGATAATAACACATTTGGGAAAAGAAAACAAACTTCTCTAAGTAAATAATGTTTGTCTCTTTTCCCCTTTATTGTATTACCATTTCAGAAGTTATTTTTAGATGCAAAAGAAATTGACACAAACCATGGTGTAGAACTTCGCTCTGAAATACAAATGCTTGTAAGTTCACAGTGTATTATTGTTAGGATATTGCTATATTATCTTGAAAGCATAAAACATTTTATTATTCATTATGATTCAATACAGTGTGCTTCAACATCAGCTTTTTTCGAGACTGGTGAAAAAAGTAACTGAGGTACGAAAAATTTATGGTGTATTTTCATTCCTTTGGTGCTCCTATAAACTGTTGTATATTTACTTGCTGAGAAGACACAATTCAACAGAAAATCTTAGAAATGGCTAGTTAATAATGCTTTCTTATCTGGTGAAAAGAGGATATTTTGCTTCATCTCCCAAACTTCACAATGTTCTTACATGCATTGAAAGTCAGGAAGTGCATACCTTGGTTAATGAGGGTTGGCACAGAAGTCCTTGCTTGTCATCCAAGATGCAGCATTGGTGCTTTTATCAGCTCTCTGGGTGTTGTCACTGCACCTCAAGTGCAGGAAGGATTTTTAGTTTAATGAGGCTTCTCCTTGACTGTCTTACATCAACAGCAAATGATTTCAAACAAGTAGTATTTGGACAGGCAAATAACTGTGAATGAGATTTTCAACTGTTTACTTAATGGAAAAAGAGGAAATGAATCAGCCACTCTTCATTTTCCTCTTTGATTCTTGTGCCAGCAAGCATTTGACCTTAGCTCAGAAAACGCAGCTGGTGTTTCTTAGATGGGATTTCTCAGCTTATTGTAATAACAGAGACAAAGTTTCTTGTGAACGTTGGGACACAATGAAGGCAAATTCAGAACAGTGCAAATTAGGCATGTGAACATCCGTCAGTGTGCCAGCCTGAAACATCTAAGCAGTTGAAAATCAGGACTTGTCAGAGGGGGAAAAACCCCTTGTAATAATATTTGCTCATTAATTCCACGATATACCCTTCAGATCTCAACTGGCATTGAGGATATGACCAACAGACATAATGAAAAAAGAACTGGAAATGTGACAGCAGTTACTGCCTGCTTCTTGTTTTTTGCAGTCCCAACCATTATCTCTATGTGGCACTTCAGCATAACCAATGTAAACCAGGCTATCTTAAGAAAATGTACTTTTCTTAATCCTGTAACGTGAAAATGTAAAGCATTTAGAATCAGCGGTGCTGAAGCTCTTTCTGCTATTTTCCCTCTGTTATTTCTGATAAATCAGTATTTTCCTCAGTGCTTGCTCCCCTGGCTGGGGATGCAGCATGCTTGTAAACTGGTGTGCGTAGACACGGTGTTAGAAACGGGTCTGAAGATGTGCCAGATGAGAAGATGTTATTTTCCTCTGTTCTCTGACATGCATAGTAACTAAGGTGTGCACATCCTATCATTATGCTTTGCTGCAGCTTTCCTATCCCCAGCAGTACTTCATTAACATTAAGAACATAGTTCCTGGTTAATCCCAGTAATTTCCAGCAGCCATTCTGATGCATCCACTTGAGCACCATATTATCTTAATACTGCTGACATTTGCATGTCTTTGAAATACATTTTTTTTCCAGATACTGTTCATTTAATCCATGGCAGTTTCTATCATACTTTGTTCTTACAGTCATGCTCTACCTACAGCTGAGGAAAAAAAAATAATCTACTGATTTCTCAATAGCTCTTAAAGGTTAAGAAGGAGCCAACAAGGTGTAAACAGCAGCATAGGAAGCCCAAAGATTTAGCTGTTTCAATGCTGACTACATAATTAGAAACATATAGAGCTAGAATTATAGTGAAACCAGGCCATTAAGATTTCAATATTTAATCAACAATTTTTCATGTGATTAAAATTTTTACGTGCCATTTATCATTTCAGCTGTGCTCTGACAGGAAAGAAAAAAAAAAAAGCCTTTAGGAACAGCGGTAAAATATTTAAGGAAGGTGTGACAATAATTCTTTATATTCACTTATCTGTATATAGTTTCTCCTCTCTTCTCTTCCCTGCTCTTATCTGAGAGTGTAGGTCTCAGCTTATGAGACTGAAAGGAAAGGGATTTGTCTTTGTACTTTGCACATCAATATATGGCACCAATCCCAGGCAGAACAGGGGAAGGGCGTATATTATCGACGTGCTCCAGTGCTGATCCATAGTACTTTCAGCTCCACAATTTTAAAGAAGCTTTCAAGGCGTCTCTGTTTTTCTGTGAGTGGACCTCACTTCTTCCCCTGTGTGAGATTGCCTGGCCACCAGTTTGGTGCTTGGCTCTGCTGAATTTCCATTCTCTGGATGAGGGGGAAGCTTCACAGTTCTTCTGCTGCTGCCTTCCCCCACTGCAGCAAGAAGGGAGATGCACCTTCTAAAGGACTCAGTCTCCTTGCTTTCTTGCATAGTCTCCTAAAAACAAGGCTGTCACTTTTCTTTAATTACTGATATGTCATTAGGTGTGTCTTATCCATTGCCTGTGGGAGCTGCTGAAGGGCAGATAATACATTGTGCGTCCCCCTGAGCAGGTGCAGCATTGTGCAACCTGCCCATATCAGGCCTTGGGTACAAGAATTCTGATACAAAACCAGTGTCCCTGCTACTTTATAGGAATTGGAAAACACCTTATCTAATCTGTGGCCGAGTGCAGGCCAACCTGCAGGTGTTTCCTGTGAAGTGTTGCCTCCTGCTTTGTCCTTGAGCTATTGCAAGTTACCTCACAGTGGCCATCACTCCTGCAAGGCCTCTGTTCCCCAGCAAGTGAGGCAGGATTTGTGACATAAGATTGTTTAATGTGTCTTTTGGGGTTTTTTGTTTGCTTGGTTTTTTTTTGTTTTTTTTTTTTTCCTCTTTCCTGCTGCTCTACTGGCTTGCACCTCTCCTTCTGCCTTTTTAGCCTCAGGAATCTTTTTTGAAAGACATGTTATACTTCTGTGGAGGACTTTTCCTTTTTTCCTGGTTAAAATTTAAAAGGAGTATAAATTATTTATAAACTGGTGACATAAAATGAAGAGTATAGCCATACAAGCCATTGTTTTTTAAAGAAAAGGTTTTAAAGATTTCTTCTTAAAGCTGTTAGTAAACTGTAGAGGTTATAGTGTTTCCTCTGAACTTGAGATGTTTTGAGCCTCAGACTTTAAAATACACATTAAAAAGTGCGGTTATTAGCTGGCTACTAAAAGGTTCTAAAATACTTGGCATTTTGATATGAACTACTAAAAATGCATCAAAATGTCCAGGTTTTTTTCAAGATCTATTTTGGAAAAAAAAAAATTAAGTCACTGTCTATTCAATGACTTGATGTTGTATTTAAAAGAGGTTTTCCTGTCTTCTTTATGGTATACATAAGTTGAACAGTATTCTTCACTTCTGTTTGCTCGTAAGTGGTGGCCTGGCCTTGAAAATTTGGAAATATGGCAGCCTCTTCCTCCTCCATTTTTTGCTTCTAAATTCATAAGTGCTGGGAGGCATAAATGAATTAGTTCAGCAAATTTTGCCTTTCATGGATACAACTGCTTGCCTGGTGCAGAAATGTCTGGAGAAGTAATAAAGGAGTAGAAGTGCCCAATCTGTTGTTTGGGAAGTTGGTCAGATTCAAAGGAAAAGGAAAAAAAAAAAAAAAAGAAAAGAGAGAGAAGGTAGGATGAAATGAGACACCAGAAGTTTGAAAGCAGCTGTAGTGTATGACAAATGTGGGAGAGATTTGTGTGAATTGGGATACCAGAAGGACAGGTTATAGAATAGCATCTCCCTCACAAACTTCTGTTGGGTTTGTTGTTTATTTTTTCTTTTTAGGCAATCTTTTTTTTTTCCATTTCTATCCTCCCTGCTGCTTACAATAGTAGAATACAAGGGATATTTCTGATGCAATTCACTGATAAGTTCTCCTCTGATTTCACATAAGTTCTCTTGTTGATCTGTCTCATGACTATGAGAAAGCCATTCCCCAAAATGTTATTCACAGCAGGGTTTTTATACTTCTCTGAGAAGATTGTGAATAATACTGGAATTAGGTAAGAAGCTTCACATACATATATATATATATACATAAAATATATACATATGTATGTGGGTTAGGCACTTTTCAGAATATTAGTCTGATATTGCCTTGCCTTCTTGAAAATGACTAGCAAAGGAAATTTTTGGTTTGTGGGGTTTTTTCTTTTGGAGGGGGAGGGCGTACATGATATGCACAAAGGGAAAAACTTTGTAGGGTAAGTAGTTCCAAAGAAGTTACAATTCGATTGGCTCGAGGATCAATTGGGAAAGTCTCTCCAGATAGAGAGCAGCAGCATTGCACAGTTGTGTTGAAGGTGGAAAGCCTTAGGTCAAAGGGTGTCCTAGACTCTAAGGGTACTAAAAGATAAAAAGAAACGGATTTTTAGCCTGATGAGAGCAGATAAAAAAAAAAAAAAAGAGAATTAATGCAGAAACAGAACAGTCAACTTCCTACAGGCAAAGGCTTTAGACCTGAAAGGAACCTTAATGCCAGTTGCAAGGAAATATTAGAGTATAGATAGGAGAAAATACGAATATGAAAAATTACTCTTTTACCCTCTAACAAGATATACTTTGTATCTTTGCTTTGAAAAGACTCTTCATTCACTTTAATCAGTTGCTGTCATAATCTGCTGAGGGATAAGGACTTTCAGCTGCAAATTTAGTCTATCATATCAGCATGGTTAGCACCTGTAATCCAGCAAGGGTGAGAGGACTGCCTGATTTATCCACAGCAAGATACAGGCAGGGAGGTCTGTCACCTAAGTATTGTTGTGATGAACAAAGCAAAGGCTTTATCTGTCTACCTTTATCTAAAAGGTGAGGAATGAAGGGTGTTTGGTTTTTGGCTGCTTTGGGTTTTTTGTTTGCTTGCTTTCCTCTTCTGCTATCTTTTTCTCTTTTTTGTATTTTTTGGTCTTCTATTTTTCCCCTGTAAATGATGAATATTAGCACCATTTTAGATTATTTTTACCTCTTTATGTTCATTATTTATACACCTTTTTCAAAGGCATAATACACTGCAGCTCTCTTCAACATTTCGTTGTTCCTGTTGTCTTTAGAGCTGTAAATTCTTGTCAAATTTTTATGATATAAAAAGTTGAAATCTATATTTAGTTGACACCTCATTTTTTAATATATTTTGGTAATTTAATTCTTGACCCTTTAAAAAGCATTAGTATAGAACATTATAAATATTTTTAGGCTTCATTATGTCTGCTGAGATGCTTAAAAGAGAAAAGTAGAGGGAAATATAATAATAGTCAACTCAGATGTTCAAAGCTTCTTTCTTAAAAAATAAGAGAACTTTGTGAAAGCTACTTAGGATATTCTTTACTAATTCTTCTGGGGAGAAAAAGACTCTGTCAAGGTTACTCAGGTTTTGCAGAACTAGAAAAATCAGAGAGAGTTCTTATCTCATAAAATAAAATCCATCTATCCAAGCCTTTTATGAAGGGCTAGAGACTGTGGATATTGATGTTTTTGATAGATGAAATGCTCCCAAACCAGCTCATCCCAATATGACTCCTCAGACTGAGACTTTATATAAAGAGGTTCCCCCAGGGTTTAGACTTTCAAGTGGATGATTAACTTACAAAGCTAAAAACCCAGTTTCTCGATACAAAGGAACTATAAGTTTCAAATTAATGAAGTAATCATTCCCTTAGATGACTTTTAACATTGCACCAGGTTTTCAACAAGAAACACTCTGATAAATCTTGTGATACCTTTTCCATTACTCATTGGAGCATATCCACTAGATTATGGTTTTTATGGACTTCAGAGAATACAAATGTACCCCTGTTTGGAGAACTAAAAGGTATTGTTGGAGAGGGCCCTACTCAAAATAATGAATTTACTTATCTTGTTAGTGTTCCTCAAATTCTTCTTCTTCCTTCTTTCTTTTTACCCACATTGGCTACAGAATTCTGACAGGATGCTTAAATACCCAGCTGGATGATAATATCCCCCGTGAGACTGGACATGTAAAAAGGTGGCATTGGAGTTTTTTTTGTTGTTGTTTTGGTTGGACAGGGGGATTTTTGAGTGTGATCTTATGGAAATGCAAAGATTATTCTGTACTATTATCATGGGCCAATAGTTTGTCCAAGTGTTTACTAAGACTCAGTGAAGAACACTTTCTACATGACCTGTCTGTACACAAAAATTAGAAAAGGGCAACAAAAATGCATAGAGTGAAGGAGTGTCAAGTGAAAACGGATTGCCTTGCCAAAATTCACTTTGTGCAAAAAGAGAACATAATGCAATAGATAGATGTGTAATTTTTAAATGAAGGGTAAGTTAACTGTTACAGTTAAAGAGAATTGCAAGAAAGCTCTGACACATCACTGTGCTTCAGTTAAGGATGGAGAAAGGGAAAGAAAATTAACAAACTTGTCTTAAAATGCTCCTGTGTAATTTCAAAGGCCTCAGCTAAAAACAACAACAACAACAAAACTTTGTAGACAAATGTAACTGTTGACTTTCATGTTCTGTAAACACTTGTTGAAAAGGTAAGTCAGTGCCTCGGTGTTCTTTTCTAATCAAGCATGTGGGTTTTAATTCATTTTTTCCCAACAAATTTCAGTTTGCCCTTACCTTTCTTTCTGACTTGTTTTGAAAGAAAAGGTTTTCTACTCTCAAGACCAGAAAATAGTTTTGCTGTATTTACCATTTCTTTGTTCAGTTACTTGTAAGAAAAGTACCAGAGTATAAAATATGAATCATTGTGGAACTTCCCACCAGTGTTTTATACCTTCATTTCAATCCCAGTTCATTCTGACTGGAAAAGAATACCAAAGTTCATTGGTTCTATGTCAGGTATTGAGGCTAACAAGAAGGCAGCTAACAAACTCATATTTCTGTACCAAAAAACAGTTCCTTTTTCTAAGGCTTTCCCTGAATGCACAAATGGAAGGTACTGTTTGTACAGACATCCCTGTTTGATGCAGTTGACGTAGGAATTGACAGCGTTATGGCAACTCTAGTATTAAAAACAGTCCACTGAAATTCTGCGATGTTAGAGATGTACGTGATAGAGAAAATGTGCAATATTAGGAGTGGACATATTTGCCAGGTGTTCTAGCATGTCAAACCTAAGTATCCCTTTCAAAATGCTGGGTAAGAGCAAGAACCTCTGTCTGGGTCTGCACCTGTGGTAGTGTTTCAGTAGGGCAAGCTGTGGGGAGTTCACACCTGTCTGTGCCTTGTGACAGAGAAGGAAAGCTGTTTCAATGTTTCAGCTTTGGACAATAAAGATACAAAGGCAATTACCAAAGAATACCAATGTGCTCTAAAGTTAAGATTCCTTTGCCCCTTTTTTGTGTAACTTTTTTCCCTGCTGATAATCTCAGAAGGTATCAAATTCCAACAAACAGAGAAAAAGAGGGAGAGACAGGCCTGCTAAGTACTAGGCTGTCATAACTTCAAGGTTATAATAGGAAGGAGTGTTACTTACCACGTCCTGCAATATTCATTGCCACTTCTAGGAGATCAGTGCAAGACAGGTGAAAGTAAATGCCATTTTGCATGGCGGGTAGGGAACTTCCAGTATTCATTGCAACAGGAGGTGGGGTTGACAGACACCATAAGCAGATTCCAGAAGATATTTTTATGGGCAGCAGGTCTAAACAATGAGTAGATAGAAAAGAGAAGAAGAGATGTGGCCTGCAGCACCCCTGACAGGATGCCTGTGGTTGCTGGCAGAGTGCAGGAGGAGTGGACAGCAGGAAATGGATGTACTCCCATGCTTCCCTTGAGCAGCCATCCCGGTGCTGCTGACCACAGCAGCATGATGGCCTGGGTGCACGAGCACGTCTCCTGTTCTCAGCTCACTTCTGCCTCACCAGTGAATTGTTTAGACCAAGTGTCTCAAAGCTTCCCAGCAGTGCAGGCAGAATTTATTTCTGTGGTTTGACAGAGTTGCTGCTTTAGGCAGCACAGTGAGATGAGGTGCAGGGAGAGCTGTGCCTGGCCACCAGGATGTGCTGGCTATGGGCCTGCTGCCCAGGAACTGCTCTGCTGCTGCCACAAATACAGCACAGCATGGCTGAATATTCACTCTTGATTAGCTTCTTCCCCAGCACCCAGAGAATGCAGATCTGCCTCTCTCTAAGCCCTGGCTTTTCTGCCACACATCATTTTGCAACCACAACTAAGTGCTCTGTATAAGACTAGAGTTGGTGTATTACTATGTGACAGAGCTCCCTGAATAATTTATATCTACAGCTCCATTTCATACTTATTTGTTATCCTATAGGTTTTCCCCTAGGATATGCCATCTAGTTTCAATTTAAAACCTAAGTTCCATAAATTACCGCTGCACAGAAGTTGCTTTAACACGCCATTTATGCAGGTAATGGTGCACATTGTAGCAGAAGTGTTTCAGAGTCCCCACTCCTGGGATTACAGATCCACAGTAAGCTGGTAAATGGGAAACAATGCGGAGTTGGCCGGAAAATTGAACAAATCCACCTTCACATATCACAGCAAATCACACCTTAATGCGGGGAGCTCTGTAGGGCAATGTTTCTACACCAGCGTGGACATCTGGATTCTCTGCTTGCATTAAACAGAAAGTGTGTACATTGTGTGTGATGTGTGCGTGGATACCAGTTCATGAAAATGAATTTAGGAAGAGGATTAAGATATATTTATGGTAAGGCATAAATTGGGCCCATCACACCATCGGTTCTTTATCCGTGCTTTTATTCTCTAAGCTTACGATTTTCTGGAAAAAATCAAAACTTCGGAGAATAGCCAGTCTAAGTACTAAATTTTGTCAACATTTTAACAGAGTGTCATCCAAAATTTTAGTAAAATGTGTGTAAATCTATTCTATTTCAGAATGAATATTTTTCTGTAAAGACTAATTTGAATTTTATATAAGTAACTGCATTTCTGAAAAATTCTCTGTTTACATGTGTTGCCTAACTCAAAAGAAAATCATGTCATTACAGTCATTAGAACTATTTTTCTGTTTATGAAGCCACGTTTTGGCTAAATGTTTCTCCTTAAGTGTTTAGATTTAATTCTTTTTCTCAGCACTTATTATATCTAATAGGCTTTAAACACCTGCTTCATATTAGTGAAATTAAGTGTTTCTTGAGTAGGACTAGTGACTAACCCGGCAACTGCTAATTTTATAATGGTGTATTTTATTTTGCTTTCTTACTGAGTCATACAATGGCATGTTTGGATAGAGATTGATATGTGGCTTATACTGCACAAAGCTACAAGCAAGGTAGCACTGAATCCCCAGGCTGGGAATATCCTGCTGAAGTGACTGGTGTAAAAGGGCCTAGAGATGCTCTGTCTGCTCATTGCATAGGCAAGATTCAGTAAACCAACCTTTCATTCCCAGTTACAGGCCTGTCTTTTTGGTGATTTCCCTCATGTAAATTCGGAAGTGTATCTTGTTACATGCAAGCAAAGGCTGTATGCCAGTAATAAATACATCCTGCTGTCTGTTAGGCAGATCTCATGGACTGTGAAGCTGCTGGAGAGTATCTAGGAAGGAGTTAGGCCTGCCTTGCCAGTGGGATGATGTGTGTGAACCTTCAGGACTGACAGTTCCCTTCTCTGTGGTGTCCTTACCTTGCCTAGGGGGTTATCACTGCCAGGGCAGTGCCTTTGGCTTGTTTGATGTGAGTGCATCAGGCAAAAGACAAAAGGTTTCACAAGAGAAGACAACCCAGGATTTCATGTTAAATCTTACATTGCTTGTGATAGCATGTGGTACAAGGAATTATTTAAGGGAAGGATGAAGAAAAGGTGGGGAAAGGGATGGGCAGTGTCACAATGCAGCAAGAGAAACAAGTTCAGGTTGTCTGTTACAGGTGCTATTTTGGCAATGATATGCCTGTTTCAGGAAAAATACTCAGTGCATTCAAGTTCACTCATGAATATGAATGGTCTAAGTAATTTAAGAATTACTTTGACCCACATCATCCTATTTGCACTTACCTTGCCAAGCATCTGTGGGCCCTGAAACCTCACAAGAACATTTTTTTTTTTAATTTAGGAAAGATCTTGGCCTGTTGCAGTACTATTCTGCTTCCTTTTTTTATTTATTTTCTTTCTTATTTCTCTGCTTGTTCTTTCACTGTCTTTGGCAGTTCACATCCGGGATGGTAAGGTTGTATCAGTTCATTAGATCCAGTAATTCCAATATTCTTGGGGTGGTGGGTCACTGTTCATAAGTTGCTGATGCTGCTGTTTCTGGTGTTCATGTTGCATATATGTGTTTCATGTGTCTAAATAAATGCCTTACTCTGATCCAACAGGCCAGAACCAGTTCTGTGGACAAAGGATGGTGGAGAGCTGCCAGATCCAGAGAGGATGGTTGTCAATGGCAGGGTTCTGAGCATCAGCTTCCTAAACAAAACAGACAACGGCACGTACCGATGTGAAGCAAAAAACCCCATTGGCCGGAACAGCACAGAATATGTCCTGATAGTACATGGTGAGTGTGCTCCCCTTGGTGCATTCTGTGCAGATTTAACATCTCCAGCTGATACAATCAGGTGCCTGTGGCCATCATGGAAAGAACAGCAAGGAAATTTGGAAGTGTAATTGCACTTTTATTGATGCTATCGTCTAGCTGAGGGGAGTGTGTTGTCTTTCTTTTATTGGCATGCCTCTCTTCATACAGTTTAAACAAAATATATTCACTTATGCTGTGAACTTTTTGCAAAGTAAGCACTTGTTTTGCACACTGTTTCATAAATGCTTGCCTCAGGCCCAACTGTTAAGATAAAGCTGGTTACAAAAGGATATATGAAGAGAAATATCAGACAGATGTGTGCTTGAGGTTTTCTGCTTAGCTTTTTATAGACCACCAAAGACAGGACATAGGATACTTCACTGAAGTTACAGCCCGCTACTGAGAAAATTCATCTCACACAAGTTAGCTGATATCACCTGGCCCATCATTACAGTCAGACCTCAAAACTGTGTCATGTCCTAAATGCATTATAATATTTCCAATAAAATGGAAAAATAGGAATGTTCACATTAAATTACAGTAGTTGTGGGGTTTTATTCTCTAATAAATTAGGCAACAATATGTGTCATATGAAAGATCTAGCTGCCTTCTACATTGATCATGAAATAGATTGATATAACTCAGCTGTAGGGGAAACTATAATATAAAATTAGCATTTGCCTTTAATACAGCCTGGCAATTTGGATCTAGAGTCTCAAAATATGATGTTGTCTTATCACAGGTAATTCCTGGAAGGATATGACTTCCATATTTGAATTTTAATATAAGAGAATATAGAGGCAGGACTTTAGTTCATGATGGTACTTTTTTCCCTCTATTTTTTAAAATGCAATTTCTTATAACTATGACAAAATAAAATGACAAAATCTAATGCCAATTTTAGTCTTTAAATAGACAAGAGAGTTATGTAGATTTTATTTGCTCGTGATGAACTCAGTTACAAGTATACATTTTCTTGGTGGTTGTAAGGTATCAGAAACATTTTTCACTACAGGTTTACACGCCTCTAGGTATTTGGCATAAAACTTCTAGTAAGTGCTGCTTTCAGTAATGAGATATTTATTGGCACTGTTGATGAAATGTCATTTATCAAAAGAAACACTTAAGTTACTTTTCATTTTTCTTGAAGTTCACCATTAGTTTATGTAGGTTTAGTGACACAAATAAGGTGGAGATCTTTGCATGAGGAACACAGAGCCTGTACTGCTGCGTGAGTATTTCTGTGTTAAAGACAAACAGAAAAACTAAACCCTCTAACCTCTATTTACATTGGCTGCTACAAGAAGAGGAAAAGAAAAAATGTCTTTTGCATCCCAGAGGCGGTGGTGTGGTGGTTGTTGGCTGCAGGCACAAAGTGCTCTGCCTTTGATGAGGTAACGGCTTCTGCACTTACCATATGTTGAAACTTCTGTCATTTGTGTTTTCTGCCCAATTTATTTATGTGATTATTTCTGAAAATATGGCCTTTTATAATGGGGGATCTTTTTCCATCAGCAATAGAACTCTATCAAAGAATATTTCACCATTCCCGCTCTTGCACATTGGTGTGTCCCCTGTTGATCTGATTATCTTGCATCAACTTCCTGGCAGTCTGTAAAATCATTCATTATCAGGGAGGCATTCTGTTATGTTTGGCAGCACATTAGGCATGTTATCAGGTTTAGCTTGCTCATTGCTGACCTTTTCTGTTATGAGTACCTGAGTTTTCCTAATTGCATTTCTGCGATTCCAGCGCTGGAACTAGAGAAGGTAAATGTCAGGTGCTTGCCTGGTTCCTGAAACAATCAGAGTTATGTGACAGAGCATGAGATGATGTTTAGTACTTAATAACTTACTGGGGTTCAGAGTTGTAAGGTTTATTTTAAGTACAAAGGAGACTGACGCAATTATTTTATCAAGTGTGGCACAATCTGTTGTATAGATAAATTTAAGCAGCCTTACCCCTTCTTTAGCTCATTACATTCATGAATGTCTCTAGTGAACCATAATCCTCCTAAAATTATACAATATTTTTTCTTTCTCTCTCTGGGGGCTAGAAAACCTACTTTTTATCATTTTCTGAGATGCATCCTTCTATTTAATAAAGGATTTTTTTTTTTTTTTAATCTTCCTAAATATATCTGGAACCATCCTTTGATTTCTCATCCCTTCCCCTGCGCTTAACGTGTTGATGTAATTTTTTTGTCCTACTCCTTTGTTGGAGCTCATTAATCATATGACTTCTTACCTTGAATATCAGGTTTCTAAGACAAGGGACATGCCAGATTTCCCACACCAGCTTGTGTGAGGAAACAGAGGACATCAGTGGAAGGTATCCTCTGCAGAGGCAGGGAAGGGCAACATGATTCACAGCTTTCCTTTTTATATGTACTGTGGTTTCCATACATTTTATTCCTTTCTTTTTTCACTTCAACAGATTTTTATCTCTTTCTGTGTGTTAATGGTGTAAGAGCTTCATCTGGCTTCTTTTTTTTTTTTCTCCCACTAAGAAATCTCCCCAGTTTGAGTGATACTCAATCTACTAATTCTCTCAATTTTTTAAAGTTATCTTCCTAACTCAGAGAAGATTTGGGCAGCTTTAGTGGAGAATATTGGCTAAAAATGGAAAATGTAGTTTATCGTAATTAGAGATTAGGTGTAAGCAAAGTGTTTGTACATATTAATTATGGAAACCAAGCAAAGAGTGTCTCATGCCTTTAACTGGACTGACCTAAACACAAAATTATACAGAAGAATAGTATTTCTCCCCCTGTGAATGGTGATGATGAGGTAATACTGTTTTGATGTTAAGTGATGGCAAAAAAAAATAAATATTGCTGTAAGCAGATGAATGGAAATCTGTCCAATACAATTAGTATCTGACAACATAAAAATTATTTTTAGATTTTTTTTTGTATAATTAAAGAAACCAGACTTCAGAGAAATTGAATCTATTTGAATAAGGTTAAAGGCTTGGGCTATTAAATATGCTCATGCTGCTTTGCCGAATCAATATGACTGCTAATTTCATTTTTCTTAACATTTATTGTTAATAATAAATGTCAGAGAGTACTCTGTGAAGCAGGAAGGTGGGTACAAAGTCAGAGTTTATAGGCAGAAGCACAAAGGCAAGACATGTAGTTTGCTCAAACATTTGTTTCATGCAGTAACAAAGGCACAGGCTTTAATGCCTGTAGCTGTTGTCATTTCTGTATTCTAATTGGCAAGCTTAGTGCTTTAGAAGTGCACATTCTGCCTGGATATATTACACCCTTTCTTTGGTAATGGGCCCCAGGCAATTTTCACTCTCTTCCAATTTATTAAGAATTTTTGTTTACCTTTGTCCAAATACTCGTCATTAATCACCAGCAAACAGAGCAAACTGTCAAACTCGTGTTGCTCAACCCAAAAACATAGACTCTGCTTGCAGAGCTCTGGTAATAACCACAGTGATTTAGCTGGAGCTGAGGAAGGAGGTGTTCCATCATAATCAACCTGAAGACACACAGCTGCTGTGCTTGGAGGAGTAGTTCACAACCTCTGGGTGTCACTGCCAAAGACTCAGTTCAGCACCACCTTGGAGTGAGTGACAGAACATCGTGGAGAAACCTCCTTAATGCAAACAGCAGCAGCTGATAATTTGCAGGCCTATTTGAAAAAAGGAGTACCTTGGTGAAACATCCTGATCTGCCCGTCTACAGCCAGGCATTAAATTAATTGAAATATTCAGAGCTCTAATGTGTTGTGCAGCAATTGTCTAGGAGAGCAGTATGGAAATGAACGTGAATCAGCAGCTGTGGATGGTCAAGGCAGTTCTTATTGCCCAGATTTTAACTAGGAGAGCATTTGAGCCAGTTACTGAAGATCTCTGCGGAATAAAAAGTGGCATGAGATATTCCTTTTTCCTTAGCCTCTCAAATTTGTATTTTTTTTTCTTGGGCAAGCTATTTTTTGCAAATAAGACAACTGAAAGATCGAGTCACAACCTCATTAGTATTTTGAATGCTTTCAAAGAGCAGATCTCCTACAATGTGTAAGACCAGAAGCCCCAGTGCACCTTTTCCAACTACAGCACTATTTATATTCCACCTGCTTGTCCAGTCCCATTTCAAAACATTTGTCATCTTAGCTTCCACAGTAACCTGTGGCAACAAGATTCTGAATTTAGTTATGTGCTTTGAGGGAAAAGTATTCTCCTTTGTTTGTTTAAGCCTGGTGCCTGATCTCTTCACTTTCCAACCTCACAATCTATTTGGCCTCTTTTGCTATTTGTGCCGGACGTTTGCATTTAAAATTACGTTTTCTGTTTCCCTTCAATGATTCTAAAATATTTCCACATTGGTCTCTGCTTCTCATTAATTGTGATCTTAAACTCTACATTTCCTGGAATTCTCTCCCATGTATCCATTCTCCTTCTTTCATGGTCTCTTTTTCCTCTCCTTTTTTTCTTCATTTTTTGGTCTAGTTCTAAATCTCTGTGACTGACTGTTCTCTGCTGGAGCAGCACTATGCAAAATCTGCACCAGACACATTAGTTTATTAAATCCTACCTCTAAATATATTTATAGAGGTTCCCCTCCTGTGCCCAACAATAATACCAACACCATGCACTTGTAGATCTGTATAAGTGTTGGTCTTTTTTTTTTAATTGGAGAAAACTCTGTGGAATCCAAAACACATGAAATTAAAAAAACTTTTCTACCTCTGTCTGTTATAGATTACTTTGTCTTTGTCAGTTTATTTGCCTGCCATCAGATTTTTTTATTATATTTCTTTTCAGTTTTGATGTCCTCATAGGGAGCTTTCTCTTTCCTGTATTTCTCTAACTCACTTGTGCAAATCTCTCTATAAAAGTAGAAACTGAATAGAGCAGAAAATTGAAAGAAAACCTGAGGAGGTGAGGATATATTCTGCTTTCTTTCAAAATTAAGCTTAATGAATAGGCAATAGATCTTTCACTTTGCAAATATTTTCACTACAGAACTCTCGTAAATCTTGTGCAGTGTTTTTGGACACCTTATCTTTATAAACATATAACAAAAAATACATAAAAATTTTGGGAAAGAAAGAAAGCAGCATCCTTGTGGAGCAGAACACTTACCAGTACTCTTGGCTCCTCTGTGTTTTGGTGTTAAGATCCTACAAGTTGAGGTGACTGGACTTTTTAAAAAGTTTCCTCCATTAAAGTTTTCTGAGCTGAAATGTCTCATTTAGACACACACCTCAGAGAAAAGGCTTTCTTGGCCTATGGGTACACCTTGCCTTTATGTGACCAAAGGTTGAGCTTTGCAAAAAGAGAATTGAGCAGAGCCTTGGTGTGATGTAACAATAATAACATTTATAACTGCAATAATGGGTGAATTTGGTAAAAAAACTCAACATTGCCCTTACAGCAATCAAGGCATATCAAGAATATGAGACTCAAGAATAAGAGTTCTTAGAACTTAATTAGAAATTTGCTGTATGTGACTATGTGTGCCTTTTAGTTTTGAGATTCTCTTTTTTATCTTTGTTTGAATTAAAAAAAAAGGAGTCTCAGTATTGAGTCCTTAAAACAAAGGTGAAAATTTTTTCCTATTCCCATTTTATATGAAGTAAAAATAAATTAAAAAGTACAGAAGATAACTTGCAGAAACAAGGAGCCTGGGCTTTCAGTTGGAAAACAAATAAGAGCATGCTCATGAGTACTTGCTCAGTCTCAAAAGCCTTCCTTCCCCACAAGCTATCTTTTTCAAAGCACAGCCCTTCAAATTGTGTTGAAATACTCCAATTTTACATCAATGTTGTAAAATGACATTAAGGCATTAAATTAGCACAACATTAAACCTAACTTCTCCAGAAGACTTTTTGGTTGGGTTAGAAGAGGTGGTCCAGACTTTAAAGCACAGTGCAGATGAATTTCCTGTGGTCAGATGAATTAAGAAATTGTGCAATAGAGCTTTTGTTATTGGGCTGAAGAAGAATAGTGTTTAGTTGACATTTTCAGGTATGAGAAGTCTGTCAAGAAACTTGTGGTGGAGTTGTTGGCTTAATTTTATGGATGAATTGTCCAGCTATTATCCCTGAACACTCTCAAGGCAGCTACTTTGAAATTGCTTTTTGTTGATAAATACTTGAATAGTGGGGTGTATAGTTGAGCTGTATGAACTAATCTTTCTTCATTTATGGTGACTTTAGAAAAATAAGATACAAATTTCTTTTCCAGATAAGCCTAAAAGTATTTTGGGAAGGTCAAGAAAATAACATTCCAAACCACACTAACACTTTTGGGGAATATATTTGGCACTTCTACATTTTTACATTAAAATACTGTTTCTCATTAAATTAAACCTTCTAAATGAAGTGATTTTGTTATATAAGAGGGTTGTTTTTTTTTTTGTTTCTTTCTTAATTTCATATTGGAGTAATCATTGAAATTGAGTGCAGAGTATTTCAGCAGCAGGAAATCTCTCTCCAAGCCCTTTCACAATGGAATGATCACAATATATAAAATATATCAATATAATCTTTAATAATATATTCCAATATGTAAAGCTCCTTCCTATTTGAACACATATTGTATGTGGTCTAAAGCCTGTGCTTCTGGATAATGTCTTTAATTTAAACACACTACACTTGAAAATACTTGATTTTCTTTGTGCACATATTATTGGCTGATATGATAGTTCTAATGAGATTGCTGAAAAGGAAAATATTGTGTGTATTTACCAAATATGTCACTCTTGCTTTTTTGACTGTTTTAACTGACCTTCAGTATTGTTGAGTTCATCATCACTGATATGCTGTAGTAGCAAAGATTGCTCTCTAATTTTTCACCTTTTACTATTGCTTATAGCCCCAGTTTTACTGAACTTTACTTCAGTTTACCTTTTTTTTTTTTTTTGAGCTTGTAAAATTGCCATGTCTATGAGCATCATATGCAATCTTCATGAAGAAAATATTAACTCAATAATTTCATTTGAGACTGATGGTAAAGTTATAATCTAGCAGTTGTTAATGATCTTCTGTTTCCATCTAGATCATTTATTATTCATGAAACTCAAATCATAAAAACAATATTAAAGTGATCTAGTGATTTTTTTCTAAATTAAAGCCTTTCCTGCACTATGAGGTGGTGGAATGCAGATAAGGGTGTCCTGTCTCGGTCTTTCTCATATGGTGCTTCCATAACGTACCTTTCTTTTGAGAATAGGTTCCTCAGTGTTTCACTCCATCCAGGAAAGAAAATAGAACGTTACCTACATGATACTGCTTAAAATGACCACTAGTCATGCCAGCTGATATATCAGAACTGTTCTTTGCTCCAACTAAGATTGTGAGTCCTCTTGAAGATAGATGTAAATGCCTTGGAGGAGGGGTAGAGAAAACCTTCTGCAAAGAATATGCATCTCTCTCAGAGAGCTTTGAGAAGTTTTGTATCTGAGGGCTCTGATCACTTATGAAGATAACATGGAGGCTCAGAGAGAAATAGATAATTAGCTTATCTCAAACTGTTAGTATTTCTAACATCCGTAACTTTATATTAATAATTATTAGTACTGATTATTCAACTTTTTCTCTTTAAAATTTTAATTATTAATTACTTGGCAATGTTTCTGTAGTGTATCTTAGCCTGCATTTCTATGTTATATAAAGGAAAAATATTCAATAGCATGTTTCTTACAGTACTTTATTAGCATTTTCCTTAAAGCAAGTGAAGTATTTCTCGACTTGTTTTCAGCATTCTTTCAAATAAAAAACAGAACAAACCAACAAGAATTTGAAGTTTCACCAAATAAAATTTAAACATCTTCCTATCATCGTTCTTCACAGCATAGGTTCAACCTAAATTTGTGTTGGGAACTAACATGTCTTTATCCCCTCCTCCAAAAGGGAATGCTCTATGCTGCAATCACAAGCTATTTTTTCTAGCTCTTACTGCTTGAGTTCTTGATGCAATATAATAAAATTTTCCTAGCTTTGTATTTAAAGTCACGTTTTTTAACACTGAATCCTATCATGGACTTTCTGCTTTGGATCTTACTCTGACTTACTCAGCCTTAATGTAAATCACTTTGACTTTGTCTCAGGGATTCCAGAGCTTTTTGGCAGCTTTCAAAAGAGCTCATGGCATCAGTCTTTCTCTATGATTCCCACAGAAAGGGGAGCAGACAGCAAAAATAACCAGGAGCACAGTAAGGGTGTGTCTCAAAGCCATCCTCGTGTGCAAGGATGAAAAAAAAAAAAAAAAGGCAAAAACCCACTAAAACTATTGCTACCAAAGCTGATGAAGCTTGGAATCTGCCATGTGAGGATGTCCCACAATGCCCTGACTTCTTTCACCAGCCTGTGGTTGTTTCACAAGCTCTGAGAAAGTTCTAACCCTGTGTGAAGAAACTTTCCTGACAGGTGCTTGGGGAGAGGTCTCCAGATATGTGGTGTAAGCTGATGAGTCATTTGTGACAGTGACCCCAGCAATTTTCAGCCAGGGCCCTTTGCCTTCCCTTCACTGCGATCCACACAGTTTACTCCTTTGAAGAAAAAAAAATTGCTGTTCTTGGTAAACTCATGCCTGAGGCAGATTATCTTTCAGCTGAAACTGTCCTTATTAATCCTCATGGCAAGTGTAGAAACAAACAAATCAAAGGAGAGCAGGAAGGCCAGAAGAAGGTTTGGTGGGGAAAAACTCAAGGAGTGGACAAAGTGTTTATTCTTCAGATATTACTGTGCGTCCTTGCACCAATGGATTTGTTTTCCCCCCAGTGGTTTTGTAGTTGACATTTTCTGCAGGTTTCCCAACCCTTGATTGGTGGGAAGCAGGGAGGATTGGGGGATGCTGACATGTAAGTGCTTGATGGAGGGGAGCTCCATCAGTGATGGCTCCATCAGTGATGGCTTTCATCATTTTGGAGCAGGAACTGAAATCTCTTTGCACTGCTTTGTGTATCACTTTGTTTAAAATAAATTAGCAGATATGATCAGTAGTTCTTTATAAAAAAATCCCTGTGATTTCCACTGGTAAACTATCCTGCTTGATGGAATGATAGTTAAGGTACTAAATATCTGCCAGCCTCAATGAAAACTGGGTAATTTTAACAAAATTAAGTCTTGACAATATTGCATGGATCTCACCATTCATAATTATGTGTTATACAAAGCCAAAGAATCATGGCAGTAATCCAACGACATGTCTAGAACTCTTTTGATGACAAAAAAAACCAAAACCCCCAAAAACAGAGCATAAGAGATTGACAGCTGTAAGACAGGGCCTTTTTTTTTCTCAGTAGTGTACTTTGGTGATAGGAATATGAGAATTAAGTGTATTAGTCAGAGAAAGTGCAATAAAGTGCAAAAATCTATGTTTTAGGTTGCACAGTGCCAGTCACTTTCCCAAGGTGATTTTCAATAAGATACAGCAATCCCACTGTGACAAAGTGTTTCAGATTAGTGTTGGACCCTTTGATTTTATTTTGAAATAAACTTATTTAAAATAAATGACAGTCCCTGTTATCTCTCTTTACTAACCTTACAATTATTGCCAGGAGTTTGGAGTTTCTTAAGCAACTTCAGTGATTTGCCCTGAATTTCTCAGAAAAATGAAAGTAGCAACTGTAATAAAACAGAGATCAGCTATCTGTTTACCTCCATTTAGTTTCAACACCTGTCCCCATAAAAAGGAAATTTTGGAAAATTGTCTTTACAGACTTTCTTCTCAGTGTGGTTCTGGCTAAGCTGCCTTTTTTTTTTTTTCTTTCTTTCTTTTTTCTTTCTTTTTTCTTTCTTTTTTTTTTCTTTTTTTTGGGGGGGTGTGTGTGTGCACAGAAAGAGTCAAGTGTCATTCTGAGCAAGCTGTCATCTTTGTTCAAGGCTGATGGTGTCTGAATTTGTACTGTGCATTAGCTTTTCCTTATAGGTTTTCAAGGGCCAGCTGCTGGTACTTTATTTCATTTAATTTTGAATACTCCTATTTTATGGCTTGGAAAAACAAGAAAATATGGCTTGTCTGCTTACTTAAAAAGAATAAAAATGAACATCACAGCCCTAATGTGATTTTTAAGCAGTGGCAATGGGCCTAGAACACCATATTAATAGTGATAGAATGGTGTGCTTCTGGGGAAAATTGTGCTGGCTTTATTCATACAAAATGTTTGGTGGCTTTTATGGTAACGTTTTGTCCTGAATGCAGTGAAATTGGCACCGCAGGTATAAAGACAACTGCTTTTTTAAATACAATTTTGAGAGGTTTTGTTTTCTTTTGTGGGTTTGATTTTTTTTTCTTTTTTTTTTTTTTCTTTTGGCAGAAGATTAAAATGAGCCTCAGGAGATCTGTTCAGAACTCCCCTGTCAGGCTCAGGAGTCTGCAAAATATAAGACATTCCACTTAATTCTTCTGTGTTCATTTCCCCAGTTGTGAAATGGGAACAATACTCTCTTTTCTTCCTAAAGTTTGGTCTCTACTGCTCAAAAAATGATCTTACAGATCTTCAAGGCACAGGTCCATTCTTTGCTGTTTCTGTATTTGTTAATGTAGAGCTAAGAACAAAATCAAAACATACATATATATGCCTTTTTATAAGTAAGGTATCTTCATTTGAGGCTGTGTTCTCAAACAATGCTCTAAAACTTTTTCTTCTTGTTTATTTAAAATGTTGAATTACCAAATTCTTTTTTCTTAGCCTGTTGTATGCTCTGCAAATTTTACTTAGTTTCTTTCAGGCAAGTTGCATAAGCTTCAGTGCAGTATTTATAGCTGCTTCAATGAGAAAGGTGAGCTTTTATGCAACACAGATTGACTCCTTTAAAACAATAGGCTTTGTTATTATTGCTACTATTGAATTGGAAAGAATGTTTTTTAACTCCTGGAAAAACTTGTGCTAAGTTTGGGGGGAAAAAAAATAGGTCTTACAGTACTTCTGGAGTAAATTGAAGTATGCATTGTATTCACATAACTCCAGAACACTGGAGCTTAATCTTTCTGTTTAATGCTTGGTTTGATTTGTCCTTAGAGGTTAAATCTTGCACTAATAACCATTAACAAAGTAAAATTTAGAGGGCTTGAAAACAGATTCTTCAGTATTAAATAATTTTCAACTAAAGAATTTCAATTTTTCCTGCACTAAAATAATTTTCAATATCTAATTACCTGGTTAAGTTCTTATTTTGTTAAATTTATCCTTTTTAGGAGATCTCTGTGTGTCACCTGGTTCTAGCACAAATAGAAATTAAGAAATAAGGCATTTCAGCCTACTAGCTTCCTACAGTCCAAATGTTGCAGATAATACAATCTTCCCCACCAAAACTGAGCAGCAATAGGTAAATATATTGTGAGACAGTGCATTATGTCACCTTTGATTCTTCTGCTTCACTGGGAGCAGGGACAGGGAGCTTTGTAAATGGCTGGGCTGATGACAAACAATGAGTGTGACGGGCAGTGAAATGGGAGCGTGTTCCAGCATCTCCAGGCCTTCATTGCAAACTTCTCCCTCTGTTCCAAGGGAGCTGCAGTCAGAGTGCTTTTGCTGATAGCAGATTCAGTGGAGTGCTGTGGGGAGCAAAATGATCCCTAAAGTAAACACTGAGGGCTTCAAAGGGCAGACCCGACATTTTGAGAGCTGTGAGCCACCAGTGCAGTACTCAAATGTTCATGTTCGATGATTTTCATGTGAAATGCTTGATTTGGGTTTCCTGAGGTCCCTCTGTGCAGCCCCACCAACTGTGAGTGCAGCAGACTGCTCCAGTCCCCAGGTGACAAAGCCAAATTTGTGGCAACATCTGGTGCTGTGCAGAAAGGTTGTGTTTTAACACCCATTAAAAACAAAACAAAAAAAAAAACAAAAAAACAAACAAAAAAAACCAAAAAAACAAACCCTTTCCTTTCTGTGTTTATTGTTACTCTTAGAATTTTTAGGAAGTACCTATGAGCATTATAAAGCACACAGTCCCAGTGTCTACTAAATCCTAGATTCTGATCTGTGCAAGCGAAGGGTGGGCGCTGCCTCTGCTCAGCATATTCTGCTTGTTAGGGTGCTCACAGAAGGTGGCAGAGATGGGTTTTACCTAAATACCCCAAATCCCCCTCCTGCCTTCCTGGCCCAAGGCCCCACAGCTCTGCTGAGAGCTGACCTGGATCTGGGCAGATGCACCTTGAGGGAGGAGAGGAGTCAGGGCCAGTCACTGCTCTCAGCCCTGCAAACTTATCCTCCTGTGCCGTGTCTTCCTATCACCACACTGAGGTACTTCCATCCCACTGCTTCTTCCTCCTCACCTGCCTGAGATGCACAGCTGCTTGTTCGCTGGCAGCTCTCACATCTGTCCCGAGCCTGACCCGGCTTTACTTGTGGGAAATCAGCCTTTCACACACCTGTGGTCTTTGTGAGTCCTGCTGTTGCTCTGGTGCACAAAATAAATGAAATATTCACTGCAGGAGTACTTTCTAGACAATTTAGGGCAGCTAACTTCTTCTTCATATTTCAGTGTCAAATGAGATGGCATAATCAGAAATAACTTGCTACTACACCTTGTTTTTTTTCATATTCATCGCATTTTTTATTTTGTCATAAGCAGTTCTGGTCAGAGCATGTGTTGTAAAATGTGCCACAGTGTGGTATCAGGCCCTCATTTTAAGTGATTTGGGATGACACCATAGTGCCAGTACTAAATAATAATATTGAAATGGGCTTTGTTCTTTTAGGTTACATTCTTAACTTTCCAAGGACAGAATTTGGGTCAGGGATGTGCAGATTCCAAGTTTTTGCTTGGCTCTTCGAGAATAAAAGGAAATGGGCTTTTTTTTTTTTTTTCTGTACTTTTTAATACTTCGTTTGCTCCTTCATTTTCTACTGAAACCTATTGCTTTTGAAATAGGAGAAAAAAAACCTAAAAAACAAACCACAAGTAAGCCAGCAAGCTCTAAATCTTTTTATAAGAAAACTATTGTTCTCTCCAGTTCTTGATTTGTTCTTTCCAGTTCCTAATTTCTGGTCATTTTAGTCTGACTGTATGTCTTGCAATATGAACTCATCCTCTAGAAGACTTTATTGGTATAACTAAAGATACAGATCTACATGGAGCTTTTGTTAAAAGGGTTTGGATATTTTTAATGGCATCTGATTTGCTAGCAAAAATGTCAAGCACATAATTGCCATTTCAGAGTTTCATAAATCTGAATCAATTAGTAAAAAGAACCCCTTGACCTCGTGTCCATGAGCATTCATGATCATTCAGTCTAAGTGCTAAGGAGCTATTGGCACATGATGTTCAAGCTGAGTGATCCTTTTGTTCAGTCCCATTTTCTTGGTGCAAGGTAAATGCAGCTCCCTTTGAATTTAAAACCTTGCTAAATTATTTAGTGCTACATACCACAGGCTGATTAAATTTTTCACAGAGTAGTGAGATTGTTTCTCAGGTAGGTCATCACTCAGTTCAGTTTACCACTTAAAATTTCTTTCATTCTCAGTCAAAATACAGCAAGGACCATCCATCATTATCACTCTGTCCTTTAATTTTTCTGTCAGCCTTTGTCAGGCTTGAAACAAAAGCCTTTACATTTTTATCAACTGCAGCTATTGTTGTCTGATTTGTGCTCAGTCATGTCAAAATATCGGTTGTGTTTTTTACCAAAAAAGTCAAATATTTTCAATAGGTCAGATCTATCTTTCACTTAAGCCCGCTAAACCAAACAGAACCATTTCTCATTTCTTTGGAAATGGAGAGTAAAAATGCTCAGGGCCAAATTGGCAGGGAGACTAAATTATCCAGGCTCCCTGCACTTAAATGGATGGATGTCTTCTGCCTTCACAAGGAGAACGCGGCATCAATTCAAGAAGGAAGGAGAAGCAAACGGGAAATTTTGAGCAGGTGGGGATAAACACTGCTTTGAGCTGATCTGGCACAACACTGCCCTGTCACTCCTAAGCGGTTTTCATCTGTGCCTCTGCTAAAAAGCAGCTTCCACACCAAGCCCAGTTTGCCTGTTTTTCCACCATCCACTGGGAATCAGGCTTTGGGCTGTGTGCTGGCTGCTCTCCCTGGCTCCTGCCTGTGGGATGTTGACAGGCAGCAGTGCTATAAGGAACCTTTTCGGAGCCTTCCTCAGCCTCCTCCCTGCAGCACCGAGCTCTGACATCATGTCAGGTCCCCACTGGAATGAGGGTTCTTGGCAGAGCATTTGTAGCTCAGCTCAAACCCCCCTGTGCCACCAGAGAGAGGTCAGGAGCCCATCTCTCTCACTGAATGTCCAGTTCAAGCCTCACCTGTATAACCTGTGGAACAGAAGTGACAAAAAGTACATGGGAGTCCCTTGGCGTGAAGGTCAACCCCTTTTCTATTTCCAACAGCTTTTATGGAAACAATTAGTTCTCCATGAGTTGTTTGCATTCCAAAGCTAGCAAGATGATGAAGTTAATACCAGCTTAATTATATTATTGGATTTTTGACTGAACATCTGCCTGTCAACAAACATTCAGTTTAGAAGTGAGGTTTCAGAATTAATGGAGACAATTATTGCTTGACTTCTAGATCTCCTGAGCATGGCTTTTCTATCTCTTTTGATTCCCCATCTGCAAAATATAGCTATTTTCTGCTTCACAGGAGGCTCAGGATTAATACCTTAGTATTATTGAAACAGCAGTCTCGTGCAGTGATTTGGGTATGGCTACTTGAATTAAAAAGTTCTGCTCTGCAAGGTCTCTTGGTCATAATGATCCTTGGTATTTAGAGGCATGAGAGGCATAAACAAAAAATCATTTTCAGCCGAACATTGTGTACAAGTAGATCCAGAAATTGCAAGACAAGGAAGTGGAAATTAGTTTCACTCCAGCACAGATTTCTTGGGCAGAAATCTGCAAATCCATTCTGTTAAGATCCTTCCTGACAGAAAGCTCAAGAGGACAAATCTACAGTGTCCCTTTGATTCCGTGTTCTGGGTAGCTGCCAGGAGGGAGCTCTGGATGACGACGTGTGCCTAGCTAAGGAAATAAGATAGGTTTGCCTTACATAAAAAAAAAAAAAAAAAAAAAAAAAAAAAAAAAAAAAAAAAAAAGACCGAAAGTCCTGCAGGACTACAAACAGGTCAAATTGTAATTCCCTTTTCTGGTATGCAATGGAGCAGCACACCCTCTATGAAGCACAGTGATCCATCTGGCTTAAACAGAAGCCTGTGTGGTTAAGTATCAATTTTTATTTTTTTTTATATACATAGTATGTGTGCTTTTGGGACCTTCCAAATCCATTTATCTCCTACGCCTGCAATGCATGGTGAGAGTCTGAGCAGCACTAGACATTGCTTCTAGTTTATTTCTTGAACTGAATAGTCTGTATTCTCTTATGCAAAAGCCTTTTCAAGATGAATTTTCCATGACAATCCATAAATCTTGGAAGAACTGGTAGCAGCCTTTCTGTCAGACTCAGCAGGCGCCATACACACAAGTCTTTTCAATGATCATTGCAGGATGCTGTGCTTGTACTTTGGGCTGTCCAGAGTAGAATCTAAGCATGAGATGTGGTTCAGGAATTCCAAAAAGTGCTGTCTGCAGAGCTGTGAGTTATTTGGTTATTTTGCACATTCCTGTTGCACGCTCTCGACAACAACTTCATTAACAACAACTCTCATGTTGTTAATGAACTAATTCCACTGGGCAGAGCCTTGAACCTAAGCTGGTACCAACCAAATGTTTCTAGAGTCCAGAAGAGACTCAGATTTCATTGCCTGGGTGATGTGATGCTCCTCAGGCTGATGATTCCTGGTTTCTCTCTTGTGCTGGGATCTTTAGGAGCAAGTCCTGGTACTGCAGTGAGCAAAGCAGACAGACTGCAGTCGTTCACATGGCGAAATTCACCTCACTCTGCAAAGAAAGAAACCAAATGCTACTCCTTGGGTTTGCATCCCTTTTGAGAAGATATATGTCCTTTGAGGCTTCTGCCAGGCTTCCATTTTGATGTTTGGCATCAGAGTTTATGACTTTCATCAGGAAACAAAATTATGCACAAGTTTCCATTATTCTTAATGAATCTTCTGGTGAGATCATATCTGTATTAAAACTCTGACATATCCTAGTTCATGTTAGCTGGAATGCTTCCTAGGTAGCATTTCATTTAAAATAAGAAATCTTGTTTGAAATGCTTCCATCAGAAGAGAAACCAGAAAGTTTTAAGTTCACCAGTGACTCATATAAGCTGTTATTTGGTAAAATAGGTAAACAGTGTGCTTGCAGATTGGATAGCACTGTCATAAAACCATAACTTGTCATTGCAGTCTTAAGTAATTGGTATTTAAGAAAGATAATGAATGGAACCATGAGTCACATTAATTGGTTTTACGTACAAGAAGGATGTATAAAGCTTATTTAATAAACAAGGTTTTGCTCTCCTTATGAATTAGGTGGGGTTTTTTTCTCTTTGATTTAATTTTTAACAGATACTTATCAGGGAAGGTGCTTCCCTTTATGAGAAGAAATTGCATCGATCAGTACATGTGACATGTATCTTTTTAACATGTTAATTTATTTCTAATGCTTGTTATACTCAGTTCTATTGCATTATTGTGGTACTCACACTCCAGGTAATATTATCATTATTTCTGGTGATTAATATGGCTACAACTGTGAAGGTTTTTAAAAGCCTGTTCTATTTTTTCTGTCTTGAGAATATTTTATACTGGGAATTAGATTAAATATCAGTGTACATTAGATTAAAAATCAGTGTACAGATGAAAGATGGATCTTACACTGTTTTCTGATGGCTTCAGAAGTAGATCACACAAGTATAGATTCCAGAGAGTATAATGGTGTTTTTTATGAAAACCAGAGGAATACAGAAAATAGTAGGTGACTTACAGAGATTAACTAACAAGGAGACTTTTAAACTTGGAAAATAATCTGTTGTCCAGCATGGAAATAAGGTAAGCTTGCTACTTTGAAGCCTTAAGAGAGTAATTATGCAATGCTGAACTCAAGGACCCTGTGTCTTGTGTTCTGTAGGGCCCAATACTGAGAAACTCTGAGCTGCTTCATCTTCCATTGATTCAATTCAGTCAGAATTGATGGTGCTCAGGGACCAATTGCATTTCTTTCCACAGCAAGGGAAGACAGATCATGGGTCAGATTTTTGCTCTTTTATTGCACTGAATAGCACCCTTCAGAAATATTTTCAGTGAAATCAGTATGGAATGGGTTACTCACCATCAACTGCTGAGAAACGAGTCCTTCCCTTTCAAACCTGCAAGATAAATAATCTGAAAAATGTCAGATGCTTTTTATGTCTTCTCAGAAGTGCTTTTCTCTAGTTCTCTTCAGAGCTTTTGTTTGTTCTTTAAAACCTGCAATCACCTTATAAGCAAAGTCCTATTGGTCTTTATTGCTTTTGGCAGTGTAATCAAAGTATTTTCTATGTGTATATCTGGTCGTGTGCTGCTCTGTACTGTAGCATTCTGCATCAGGCATTGTTGGTTCCTCTGCAGAGAAGCAGTCATGCTCCTAATCCTGGCAATACCTGCACTTTCTTGAGCAAAACCTGAAGGGTTTTATAGGATGCTGTTGTGATTTTTCGTATGGATTTTTTCTGACTTGCATGCATGCTTTTTTATCAGTAATGTTATTGTCATTTCTGATTTTTAATCTGAAGGTGTTTTAGAAAAATACTGATGTGTACTGAGAATAAATTGTAAGCATTAAGGATGACTGAAAGATGACTGTGCCTGCTAATTAGGGTAAAGATTTTGAAATATACTCTGCTCTGGATCTTAGCAGACAACTGTGTCTTAAGCAAATGTGTGGGAAGAAGAAAAGCAATCCGGAAAAAGCAGCTCTTATAGTTAGTAGCATTTTCTCCCCTTTTTCCCTTCATTGAGTCTGTCTGAAAGTGGGTGTTTTAACATACAGCCATTTCTCGTTAACATGTGTGTGTTTATTTTAGCATGATGGTGTTGTTTTTTCCATCTCCCACTCTGACACAGCATGTTTCATCTGTATATGGTTTCTACTACGTGAGACATTTAAAATGGCTCAGCGAAGAAATGGATTCTTGTCACTTAAACTGTCACTCTCTCGTTCTGTGGAAACGTGGTCATTTTAACAGAGTTTTAAATTCCGTGTACTCAAAGATTGACTATAAAAATTGAGAGTGATAAATGTCAAGAATTTAAAGGTACTCTGTTGTACCTGTAATAATTTATGTTAATCATGTTTTAATTTAGCCATTTTCAACATGCTTGTATTTACATATTAAACCACTATTATGGTTCTCCTTTGTTTGCATGATATGATTTTATTTTATTTTTTTTTTTTCCACTCACCAGATGTTTTCAACACTTTGCTTCCCACTACTGTCATCCCCTCCCTTACCACTGCAACAGTCACAACCAATGTAGCCTTAACAGCCAGCACAACCACATCGGCAACAGCCACCAGCATCAGAGGTACAGTATCCTTCTTTGTTATGGCCTGGGAAGCACATGATAAATAGGGAATTAGAGCTTTGATTTGGAGGTTTTGGTTGTTCTTTTGATTTTGTTTTTTTTTAACAAGAACAGAAATTGCTAAAGAGAGGGTGCAAGCATTTCAGTTTAGTCTGTATTTAACAGAATAATCCACGTGTGTTAAGAAAGATTTCATATGACCTTGAATGTTGTCATTGCTCTAGCAGTGTGTATGTGAACTTTGACAGGATGCTTAAATTATTTGTATACATTTGCATTTAATTTTTTTAAGGTTAGTAAATTAACTTTAATGTAAAATGCAAGCAAGCTATTTTTAAATAAACATGACCTTTTAAGACTGGTTATCTTGGGTGCTACCATTTAAAACAAGCAAGATGTCTCAGCACTGGAATTTCTGTTGATAAAATCTTGCTTGATAACAAAGAGGCAGTGCATTGCATCACCCTTGTTAGCCTTTTGTAGTTTAAGGCATTCCTAATTTAGAGGTGTTGTTATCCTACCAGAACTAAAGTGAGCTAAAAGTTCTCTCTCCCCTTCCTGACCCCCATCTGTTGGGTTTTTTTTCTGTTACAGCTTTTCAAATGTTTCTAGTAATGCTTCATTTCTTTATGACCAAACTATAAAGATTATTTTTACTCTTTTATTCAGTGGCTGATCAGATAACTGTTAAATAGGGAAGATGTGTGCAGAAGGTTTTGCAGATTATCATCTTCTGGGTAGCTACAAATCTCTTGTGGTAAATGAAATGGCAGAAGGTTCTTATGTGGTCCCTTGAAAGCTTTCGTTGCACAAGAAGAGAGGAAATTATATTCTTTTACCACACTGCCAGTATTGGCATGATGAGGTGCAGTTAGGCCAGGAAAGTTAAGACAGTTATGAAATATTTTCTTTCTGGAAATGTTGTTATTAGTCAATTGTAGTGACCTGCCTGACTTGCAAGAGTAAAGATGGTGATCGTGTCAGATCACCTAGATTCTTCCTCCACAGGGCACAGATATTTTAATAATGTGGCCTTCATGTGATGAACTGACATCAAACCTAAAATGACATTTTTTAATCTTTAATATTACTTTTAATGTGAAATTGCTATTATTTTAATGAAGAGAGGAAGTGTTGTAGTAGTTCTTTTCCTTGAGAAAGAGAAAGCTAGACCATGGAAAACAGCCAGGTGTTCATGGGTCTTAGAGGTTGCAAGAGGAACATTTCCTGAAAAGGAGCAGAATGACAGGAATTACCATGTCTTTTATAAAAGAGTGGTTTGTGTAAAGCACAGAAGTTTTCAATTTTCTGAGGGCTCACATCCTGGAAGGACGATGCTCTTGGTGTGCTGTGCTGAAGTTTGCTGCCCTTCATGAGTTGTTTTCTTCTGCTTGTTTGTGTGGTCATAACTGTGTCATTGTTATGATTGTACTGATGTTTTTAATGCACTGTCTCACCTCCTAAATGTGGTTTAGGGCCTCATTTTCTTTCCTGTGCAGTGTTCATTTTCACTATTTGTGTGTCCAGCATCAAATAGAAAGGTCTGAAACAGGAGAACTCTATTCTAAGTTTCAGCCCTAACACATGGGAGAATGCATGTGATTTGATGTTACACTTACAGAGATGCTGCTTTAATAGGGAGTCAAAGAGAGAAAATTGGGTGATCAATTGCTGAAACATGAGCACTCACTTTTCCCAGAAGGAAAGAAGTGAACACTGCAAAATGGCTAAAAAGATGAGACCACTTCAACCTCAAGGAAGTGGTAGATAGACTCAGTTGGGGAGATAATAGAAGGGACAAATGAGCATGGGAAGTCCATTTCCTCAAAATCTTGTATTGAAAGGAAAATTATAGTTTATCCCAATGCAGAGAAAAAATAGGACACATGTAATAAATTAATGAAGTTACTTTTTTAACAGTCTAAGATATCAAGCCTCACTAAAACAAAAATAAGAGGTTACTTTGGGTAAGAAACAGGAAAACAGGCATCAAAGAGGGGGCAAAATGAAATGAGCAAGTTGTGAGAAATTTAACAAAACAGTGTTAAGAAATACATTAGATGAATAAAAAGACAAAGAAATTAATCGTGAATAATGAGGACAAGGCTGAAGTAATTGGTGTTTTAGCCAACAGTGGAAGACAACTGGACTGCTGTTTCTAATGGGGAGTAGGAGGGGATGTCACAGTGAAAAATGACCACAAATAGAGACAGATAAAAGAGCAAGGACAGAAAACTTACAGATATGCTCTGCAAAAAAGCCTAAGGCACCATCTTGTTTGGTTTTGCTTTCAAAACAGAAGTCAGTATGACTCTGATGAAGAGTTATTTTCCCAGTTCAATGGGGAAAACGATTCCCTAAATTAGTGGCAAAGACATTTAGCAGAGACACTTTGTAAATGCATGGGAGACAGTGACTCAGCTGTTTAAGTTCTATGACTTCCTTCATCCTGACTTTCTTTCCAAGTGCTGGATTCCCATGGCAGAGGGAATTGGACAAGGTGCATCTCCATGGGTCTCCTCATCTTGGACCCGTAAACAAATAATGTTCAGACTTTCAGTGCCTGCTGTGGCGTTCTGCCATCATGAAATACAAGACTGAACCTCATCTCCAATGTCTGAGCACCGAGCCCACAGAGGTACAAACGACATAAAAGCCATTTCAGAGAAGGGCAGATTTTTCAGTACTATCTGTTGCTAGATGAGGAAAAGGTACCACATAAACATATTTCCCTTTGATACCTCTGCTTCATATTACAATAAGATTTTTGACATGAAAGAATATATAAGGACATTAAGTTGAGAAACTATCTATATATTCTCAAACATCAAAACTTTTTTGTTTTTTTTTTCTTTGTCTTGCTTTGTTGGATCATGCCTTAAAGAAACATGTTCTCCCCACATTGTAGGGTAGTTTATGCTGTTTAATAATATCTTTGAACTGGGTTCCTCATAGCTGGCATAATAAACTTTCTAGAAGGATCTCAC
The DNA here is from genome assembly GCA_013397395.1 of Sinosuthora webbiana. Lineage (NCBI taxonomy): Eukaryota > Metazoa > Chordata > Aves > Passeriformes > Sylviidae > Sinosuthora > Sinosuthora webbiana. Next base: position 257,411 of record VXBN01001588.1, on the reverse strand, counting down.
TGATTTTGTTCTAAAATTAGTGCCTAATATTTAAGAATCTCCTCAGGTAAGTTTTACGAGCCATTCCTGTGTTCTGCATGACTTTTGCATAGTCCACTTTGAGTATGTACTGCATCACATCCAGTCACAGGAAATGTCTCTGCAGGCATAAGGTACAGGGTATAAAAAGCCAATGGAATCTGTGAATCCAAGGCATTTTGCATTCTGATTATTGTACCTCCTCATTACCAAAAGCCTTAATTCATGGGGAAAAAAATTCTCCAAAATTCGTCAGTTAATTCTGGAACCATGTGATTCATGGCTGTCCTAATTTGCCTGGCATTTAGTAAACAACTTGAAAAAGGCTACTGATCCAGTTGCATGACAGCATGATAATTCATGAACTTTCTGTGTAGTCAAACTTTTCACTTTCTCAGACAAATGTATGCTTGTTTTTGTGCTCAGTCCTTCAGGAATTAATTACTCTTTTACTGGTACATTACCTACTAACTCAAAAAAACCCTAAACATAATTTGATGCCAGTGAGGAATATTGCCCTTTATATATTTGTCAAGGGTATCTTAAAGCCTAATAACCGTGATGAGGAATGTACGACAAAATGAGAATAAAATGGATGAGAAGAAACAAATCTGGAGGACTACTGAAGGAATAATTATACACTGTATGAGTAGATGTCTTTCTGTCAGATTTATGTAATGTTATTTGTGGAGGTTGTGCATGGATCCATGCAATTTTTCCCTTTTATGATTGGGGGGAGGCACAAGAGGATTGTGGATTTGTCCCAACAGTGAAACAAGGGATGCTTCCGTTGGAGAAATCCTTTGTTAGTGCAAAGGTAATTCAGGTGGTTCTGTGCCAATCTTTCCAAGTCCTGTAGGTGGAGAGGGAGTATGATTAACAGTCTAGGAGAAGCCACCTCATGTCAGAACAGCTCTGTGTTTCTGGATTCACAGAGGGAAAAAGCTTATGCACACAAAAGTACATAAAACCATCCCATGGGCTCCCATTATATTAATCACCCACACACACACACACAAACAGAACTTTTGGGTTTTTTTTGTTCAAATCCTATTTCTATCAAGGAAAAAAAAAAGTCAAAAAGGTTATAAAACTTCTTTTTTTTTGATTTATTACTGAAGACTGACATCTCACCACCACCACCACCCAAACAGGTTGAAATGTAACAATGCCAGAACATCCCAGACTCAAAAGACAGATCCATTCAGTTTGATCTCACGTATCAGAGTGATTCAGGCTCAGCTGACTCACTTGGCTGATGACTGTACCAGAATGCTCAAACCTTTATATAGCAACGCCTAAAAACATCTCCAGAAGTTGTTGTGTGCAGCACAGACATGATGCTGCTCCCAGGCAGCTGCAATGGCCAGATCAAGAGTTTGTTTGTCAGGGTGACCACAAAGCCAAAAAAATGTGCACATTATGTGTCAGTGAAATCCCTGCCTTATTATAACGCACTTTGCTTTTATTGGGTTTGACTGTGGTATAAAATAAAGATTTCTTAAAGGAAATCTCTGAAGCTAAACTTAGGCATTTACAGTGGCATAAGGAGAGGTTTGAGGCTGTAATAATTTTGAAAACTATTGTGAGTTTAAGGGTGAATACTTCTATGTAACAGCATAAATGACAACCATCCTAGCTAAAAAAATGTTATTTTCTTTCTTTTTTTTTTCTAGTTATATCTTGAAGTCTCTATTAAAATTTAAAAAAAAAAAGCCCAAACCAAAACTCCAACCCTACTAGAATAACTGTGTCATTATAGGCAGCTTAAATAAAGAAACTACTTGGACTGTACTTGTAGTCCTCATACTGTTTTCTTGTCAAAAAATTCTAAACATTACCAGATCTTTCCTTGTGATTTTTTTTTTCCTTTCCCATAATCTGATTAATATAACTTGGCAGGCTGCGATATTGACAAAGAAAGAAAAACAAAGCAAGGAGAAGCTATAGAATATGTGAGGGGCAAAGGAGATAAGGGTAGACCCACACTTTAAATGTAGTTGTGTGTGCTTACTTGCATTCAGCTCTGATAATAAAATGATCATTGTCTAATGTTAAAAGCAGTTTCCTATGACAGCCAGCTAAAAGCTGGCATTTATATACCACTTTATAGCTGTAGCAGTAACATAAAATCTAATTTGTGGCTGGGTTTGTTAAAACTGTGTTGGAAAATTAGAACTGTCTAGGTTTTATTTCTTCTTTCTTCCTACTTTTACACTTGTCTCCTACTGGCTTACCCAAGGTCTAGGTTTGTCAGAAGGCTGAACAATTTGAGATTCAAACAACAGTGCTTTAGGTTTTTTTTTCCTATTAGACATTCAAGTCTTCATCATCCATCTTTCAAGAACTTCCATCTCTTGATTTTATTCTGATTTCTTTCATTACCATTTTTTTTTACAATCTCTTTGCTCCTCAGCTGTATAGATGGTGTGTTAAAAAATCACGATAAACCTATGTTAGACCATGATGAGATCTCAAACTTATTTTCCAGGCCTCTTTTCCAAAATCTCTAAACAGGACTGTCTTGGTCAGAGCCATTGCCCAGGTGAAACATCCACAAGCTACAGCTGAGTAATAGCTGGAAAACCCTCCCTAGAGTCTGCCACCAGCTGGTAGAAAAAACTGTTGTTTTTTTTTTTTTTAATATCAGAATACACCTGTTGTGATCAGGACTTGGAGTTTCTTAAGTTCTTTAACAATATCTTCATGAGGCTTAGTCATCCACAGTGCCCATTTTAGGGGTTACACAGTATTTGTTCCTTTTCTGAAGCACCATTTAATTAGGGTTTCATTCCACTAGTCAGGCTTGGTGGTGCAATTAGTGCTGCGAATTCTCAAAGCTCACAGATTTAAGATCAACAGAGGAGATTGTAGCATCTGTTCTAACTCAAAGAGCTCTTTGGTTTTCAGGTCTGATAGATACAGAGCCAGTAAAACCTTCTTATAACATAATCTGAAAGAAAAAAAAAAAAAAATTAAATCCCTTCCTTCAGCACCCCTCCCCCAAAAACACAACACAAACAACAAGATACAAAATAAAACTCAAGTGTTTCATACTTTATTGTCTGGATTCCTACAGATTTCTGTGTCCCCATAGAATTAGAATAATAGCAAACAGCACGTGTTCACATGCATGGTGATCACAGACCAAAACCACGCCAGCTCCAAGCAAGAAAAAGACTGTGCAAATATAGTAAGAAAATAACCTTTTATTATTATGTATTTTTATATATATATATAAGACTAGGAATTTTGGGTACTGGTGCATCCTTACAAGATACCTTCCTATATCTCAGAGGCAACAGGGCAGTAAGTAGAAGCAGAACGTGGTTATGGAAGGAGGAAATTTTTCATGCAGCGTGAAACTAAATATAAAACTGCATTATCACTACATGCTAAAAAATGGAAATGGAAATACCCTGATGTCTGTTGTGAGCAGACCAAAATCAAACCCAAACGCTTCTGTGTGGAATTTCCAGTTCTCAGATACTTTTAAAAGATGTTTCATAGTTGTAATATCAATCCAAGAGTAATCCTCAAGGCAACGTGCACATCACCAATGCAGTCTAGCCACCAAAAAAAATTCTGGCAACGTGACCCACGTGAGGCTAGTTACCTCCATTGCCATGGAAAGTACTTGTGCTTTGCAATTTTTACCTTTACAAACTAAAGCAGAGACCTGTGCCATTTATAAAATGGCAATTTTCTCTGCTTAACAGCCGTTATGATGTAAGATGAAAACCGTCGTCATTATTACACATTATTTGGTCATATTATTCATGAAATGAGGCTGTTGCATTCTGGAACAAATAAAGATAGATTTCATGATCCGAATAGTTTGCCAAGTAAATGAATATCATAAATGAGACGTAGATTAAACTATGGGCATGCTGAATACATGAAAGAAAATATCATAATATCATATATTAGGAACCTGCTCTTTGTGTCTGGGACAAATATTTCTAGTGCTAACAAATCCATCCAGCTGTCAGCTTGCAGTAATGAAGTAGGCAACTTAAAAAGTACACAATGATTTCCAGCCTTGATGGATTATCACTTAACCCAAAATGCAAGGCTGTGCAGATAAGTATCACAATTGGTTGATGGTCTGATAAAGATTCCATTATATAGCTGAGCTCCAGAGAGGCTTCAGCAATGCGTCAGGAATTCAAACATTCCCAGCCTAAGCTCTGATCGCACTGGGGTTTTTTGGGCTTTTTTCTTTTTTTTTTTTTCTTTTTTTTTTCCCATTGCATATGAATTATGCAGTCTGACAGTCTCTATTGTAAACTGGCAGTGCAAGAGGTTTTCCAAATTAAGAGTCCCTTCTGCTGGAAGCATTTTTACTGCCTGCCAAGAGCATCCTTTGCTCTGAGTTCAGCCTCAGACCTCCGCTCACGTGCCACAGGCTGTAAGGTGTTAGCTGTGCTTCTGCCTCCACGTGCAGCTAAGCAAGGCAGCACAGGCATTTCCAAAAAAAATCCCTGGGGAGAAGGACTGAAGGCATCAGTGTCACCACCTCTGTGTAAAGTGCTGCTCCAGAGTCAGTGTGTACTGATGTCACACTGACCATTTTCATCTGACCTCTAGTTGGGTGCTGACCTCAAGTGAGTGGTTTTCAACATTCAGGTGTAAACAAGGTATGGAAACTATATTATTCATGCTAACTTCATACTCTGTTCAGGCTTAAAATGCGATTTTCAAAATAGTAACTTTTTAACAAGTAGGTTTTTGTGCCTCTTGCTTTAAAAGCCAGAATTCTACTGATTGTAAGAAGTTTTGGTGTCCTAGTATTTACATCTCCACAAGCATTTGGTTAAATGAGTTTATACCATCTCACTCACAGGTACCTCTGAAGTGGAGGTATCTGGATTTTCCAGTCCAAAGAGAGACAGACTATTTTTAGTGCATTGTCAGTGCTGCCCCATAAGCTTGACAATGGCCTGCAGATATCCAAAGTGTTTCCCCTGCAGAAAAACAACTGTACTTTCCTTTCTTCCAGGTAAAACTTTACATATAGATAAGCTCATTAATTTTCAGTGGAGCTGTATGTGGTTTGGTGTGTTATTCACAGATAAAATCTGTGATCTGCTCAGTCCAGAGGGACCTTCTGGGTCCTTAACCTAAACTCTTGTATACTTTCCAGTCTCATAGATTTATAATGAGACACATAAATCTATTTTATTAAAGAGTACCCAACAGAACCTATGTAGACTTAATTTAGGACCTAAGGAAAGAGAGAATCCACAATTCCCCTTGGTGTTTCTTTTCAGCACTTATCCTCAGTGTTGCAAACTTGAGCGTTCCTTCTCACTTAAATGTCTTTAAGGTTAACGACCATAGATTGATTCTTGAAGGCTTCACATTCCATATGCATTTTCTTCTCAAAAGCGAATATTTATTGTAAAGGAGGCTCTGTAAATATGCTTTGAAATTGGTTCTTGAATTTTCATTTGAGGGAATTGAATCTGTGATCTTTAGGATCTTATTAAGACTTTGATTTGTTTTGTTTCAAAGGAGTTGTCAAGCACATCTTTAATGATAAGTTTTAAGGGCAATATATTGAATTTCTTACAGCAGGGATAAAGATTAAGCAAATGGTTGCTGTTGAATGTCCTTCAGTGTTGCTGTGTTTATATGGGATCACAAAGCTTAGTTTTACTTCATTTAGAGAGGTTTTATGGTATTTTAAAGGCAAGCAGCAAAAACTGATGCCTTTTTTTAAATATTTGTTTCTGGGTAAGGCAGATTTTGGCAAGTCCTGTGCTGTCAGGGTATTGATGAAGTGCTTCACTGTTAAAAGCAAAAGTATACAACTAAATATTGTTACAGCTAACAACAAGGACATCTAAAGCAACTGTTTCAGTGCCATGTGGGATGTTAAAAAAAAGACTGAAGTGGTGCCAAGTTCTAAAAATGAGAAAAGGAAAGAAAAAAGAGAGAAAAATGCTTATAGTTCCAAATGTATTGCTAACACCTTTAATAAAAAATGCATGTCTTTCTCACAAACCAGTGAACTAAAATCATCAACTGTGCCTTTGAAGCTGAAAAGATTACTCTCTCTGCCCTTCGTTTCTCTGACATTCCACTTGAAACACAGTTAATAAGTTCCAGTGTGAGCCTCACAAAATGCAGAATTGATACTAATTATATTAAGTTTTTTTGGATGAAAGATGACCTTGGTGAAACTTGAAGCTGTAGCATTCCCCAGAACAAAAAAAAATAAAAGCAAAATCTACAGAGAGTGACTTTGGAGATTATTTAACCCGACCTATTAATTTTTGTGAAGTTATTTAGGCTGCGAATACAAAAAAGGGTATTCTTAAGGTAATTTTTTTTTTTAGGATTTTTCAGAGCATTGAAATAAGTTGTTGAATCACACCCCTGGGTTTTTTTTCTGTGTTAGTCATTTGGGATGTCTTTTCTGTGTCAGATTCAGTGAGTACACCCTGGAGAAGAGGGAGTGCCACAGTGCTTGGAGGGGCTGGCACGTGTGTGTGTGTGTGTGAGCAGTCAATAAAGGCAAACAAAAATCAAACACCAGTGTTCTAAAAGATTACCTTCAAACACACCTTTAACGTAAAGGAGTGGAAGAGAAGTCTGGTTTGAAGTCCACGGTCTCATAATCACAGCTGAGTTCATTTTTTTGTCGCTGCAAAATTGAGAAGAAGAGAGAATTACAAACTCATCTACTCTGAGAAATACAGGGTGAAAAACCTTATTCAGTAACACTTGACTCACTGTTTGGCTGTCTATAAAAGACCGAACAGGGAAGCAGAACTGGAATTGCCTGAAAAAATGAAATTCAGAACCAACACAAGGAAGTACTTTTCACTCAAAAAGAAATACAATTTTTCAATAGCCTACTGAGCCAAGTTTGGAATTGGAGGCACTGGGGTCATTAAAGAAGAAGGGAGATATTATTCTAGAAGAACTGTGTTAACCAGGATGACTTGCAATGGGCTGAATGGCCTTTTCCTTCTCCCCAAATTTATGTTCTTTTTGAAAAACTTTGATTACAAGTCATCCTGCTGTGATTTAGATAGCATGAATTTGAAAAGAATGTATCAAATCTTTTCAATCAAGATGCTTGGGTTTCTTTCCAGTCTGAATTCTTGCAAGCCTGTAATAGAAAACCATCAGTCAAGGGAAAGAAGTATCAGGAGTAGCAATTTACCTTAATGTACAATTTCCTTTTCTAGCATAAAGGGTAAGAGGCAAGGATCCCAGACAACAAAGGCCAGAATATAAATCTTTATGGGAATATATTAAAAAAAAAAAAAAATTCCCCAGACTGACAATTTGAGGAAGACATTTTATTTCTTTTGTATGCTTCTTTTCTCGTGTCTAACAAGTCCCTACTGTATACACATCAGGTCATGAAGTGCATTCAGCACCCAACAGAGTAGAGGCAAGTTTCATTTTGATGAATTCAAACTGCAGTAATGGACTTTAGCATTGACTTTGGACAAGGTCCCTGGACATACTTGACAGAAGTTGGCCTTTGAAGCTATATTAATTTGTTAGAAAATGGGAATGGCCCAGAAAATTAATATGTAAAAAAAAATATGTTTGTTGGGGGGGGTGGTGTTTGATAGGGGTTTTTGTTTTTTGGTGGGTTTTTTTGTGAAATTTTCTGTACAGAGGAACATTTCTGATGTTTGGGTTTGAGTTTCACTCAATTATTGTATCCATTGCAGGAATCCACTCTGTTACTGGGCTGAATTGCAAATATTGGGCACACTTACTTACTTACACAATTACTTCCATCAATCCTGAGCTCGTTTATCACCTACAATGCAGTTCTCTTGGTGTGAATGCTGGGTTGCTATTGTGTGTGTGGACATCCATATGTCAGACTGTTGTTGTGGGGTTTTGGGATAAACTGTGTGGTTTTGAAGACAATAGCAGCCCTGGGTTATTTAAGTTTTTAAGGGTTGCCTAATTCCAGAGCCTTATCCTTCCAGTTCATCTCAGAAGCATCTGTTCCCAATATTTCTGGAGATAGTAATGCAAAGAAGAAATTAGTCTTTTGTTGCGTTCAGGTTGGCTCTCCTCCACCACAAGACCTTGTGCCAAGTAATTTGTGAGTGGTTTTATAGATTCCCAGTCCCTATGGGATTTTGTTGTTGTTGTTGTTGTTGTTTTTATTATAGGTCCCTGTATTATAGCGTGACTGTGGGGGAAGTGTGTTAATTGTTTCTCTCTGATGAAAATATTCACCTTTTTACATCCTGGTGCTTTTGAGTAGTATTCACTAATTCTTACCAAATCCTTTCTGCGGAAAAATTTACTTCAAATTACTACTGCGACACTCAGAGATTTCAGACTTGTTTTCCTATGCAGAATATGCTTCTTCATATTTATTAAGAAATGTGAGTGGACTGTAGGATTTCTGCATAATTCTACTCAACCAAATAAACATTCAGGGGAATAATTCACACACAACAGAAATTCACAGTAGTCTGGGCTTGCCTTCAACCCTGTAATAAAATAGATTGCTTGTATGCAGTCTGAAACACCCTGCTCCTGTTATATTTGTAGTGTTATGGAGAAATTAAGAACGTCAGTAAAGTTCAAGGGCAGGAAACTTTTTCTTCTGGTTTCTTGTTTTGTTTTTTTTTATATAGGCAATGGCTGCATGCACTTGTATATAATAACAGAAAAAATAATACCCGTAATATGAGCAACACATGGGTCAGTCTAAAACACATTTTCAAGTGTGTCTGTTTTATTAAAAAAGTGATGAACTGTTAAGCTGCCTTCTGAAGACAGAACATAAGGAGCAGATTCAAGGGCTTTGGAAGTTAATGCTGCTCAAATACATTCAGAGGGGGTTTTTAAATTGTTTTTTACTGTTGACAATGTGTTGTCTTTTTTATCGGCTTCTAAACCTGTTAGTAACTGTCCTGGTTTCTAGACAGAACAACTTTCAAAATCCTACCATATTAAATGATTTTGTGAAGAATTCTTTTAACCTATGGTTGGTTGATACATGGCAGCATTTGAGTTTAGTTCAGTATTCAGACACAATCCTATGTTACACTTTTGTCTCTCAATGTAAATGAAATTAAACGTACTCAACATCTAACATTTAAACAGAGATCAGGCTTCATGCCTTTTGGGGTCATCTGACGTAGGTTTTTTAGGACTGAACATGTCTTAAACCCTCCTCTATCTTTTGTTGGCTACAGAATGGTGCTGCTAATTCTTCATGCCTTCACAAACTTTACTAAAGAACCCAGAGTAAACTCTTAACGCATGTTTAAAGTCACAAGTGTCTAGAATTCAATGGGTCTGTCATAGGCCAAACATGGTTGAGGAAGGCAATAGGAAAAACAAAGCTGGATAAAAGAAAATTAGTGGCCTCTTCTGTTCATTGTAACCCCTTCAATTTCCCTACTGTTTGCCCATTTCAACCTCATATTTCTCTATCACCCTTTTTCTTATTATCTTTCACTTTTTATTTATCTCACTTTTACTATTGATTAACTGATTTTACAAAGGAATTTACTGGGGGTGATAGTGTGGATGTGCCATATTTAAATTGCCCTCTTCATTCAGAGTCAGAATTGGCATTAATCCATTGAATTTAACTCCGGGCTTGTCTAGTCTGGAGAAAAAGAGGCTGATCCTGAGGAGGGAAAGTGGACAGGGAAGTGCAGATCTCTTCCTTGGCATCCAGTGACAGAAATGGTTCAGAGCTGCACCAGGACAGATTCAGACTGGACTTTAGGAAACATTTCTTTACAAAGAGTGGCCAAGCACTGAAACAGCCTTCCTGGAGAGGGAGGTGGTAAATGCCCTATCCCTGTCAGTGTTTAGGAAGCTTTGGACAATCCCATCCATAAAGATCTTTGAGTGTCAGGCCTGAAGTAGTGAGGCAGTTGAGCTGGATGATCCCTGTGGGTCCCTTTCACCGTGGCTGTTCTGTTCTTATTCTGTTCCATTGTATTCTATTCATCCCTAGCATTTATATCATGGCAGCCACAGCAGATGCCTAATGTTGCACTGGAACTCACAAGCCCCCAGCTGAGAGAGGTTCCTGAAAAGATCTGAGCTTTACATTTAATATCACACGTGAAAATTTAGGTCACCTTGCCTTCCAAATAAATTATAATCAAAGGATTCAAGTTATAGGGTAATATAATTTTTTAAAAGGCACACAAACGTTTAGAAGAGTTACAGTCATACGTTTCCCCATCTGTTGCTGGATCCCTTCAATAAATGGCTTTTTAATGCTTGAAAAAGCTATTTTAATTCCCTTTGTAATGGTTAGAAGAGGGTCTTTTGTACTGTGTTCAAAAGACCAATGTTGGAAAAGGGCAGTTATTTTAGCCATATTGCAGTATTAAAACTATGTTAAAAGGATGGAAACGGGAAAAAGGAAAATGGCAGTCAAATAATATCAGTCTTGGTCAGTTGAGAGTTCCAAGAATTAGCTTCATTAGTCCTGAACATCAACTAAAACTTAACTTCAGACATCAGATCTAGGTCAAAAACTACCGTGGATAAGTTATTTATTAGCAAATGTAGTAAATGGGATTTTCCAAATGGAGTGGACACCTTTTCTGCCAAAAAGCACCTGTTCAGTTTTTTTAATTTTTAATGAATTGACCTATGTCAAGAAATTTATTCTTTCCATCAACATGTTATATCTTAAGATCTCAGTTTAATCCGCTGATATTCCATTAGCATCAATTATTGTCTTTGCACTGCCTGTACCATAGTGAAAGAAAAATACTGATAAAAACTTAAAATGAAAGCATGTAGGACTGAAAAAAGTGGGGGTTTAAGACTGTGAGGTGGAAAGTCCCACAAAACACGTGATGCCCCCTCACTGTTGTAGGAATATGAGCTAATCCTGACTGAATTCCACAGCTTTTCTGTCAGCAATCAAAAGGAAAATGATGTATCAGCAGCAGAGCTGTGCTGCATTGGCAGCAGCCCTTACATACATAGCAGGGCAAGAGCATGGCAGAGAATGGGACCTGCAATCCAGCAGAGTGTTATTCAGCCTGAACTTTAAAGATGGTGCAATTTTTTCAGGCCTGTACTAAAATTTAAGGACTATTTTTTGTCAGCTTTACATGATATTCAACATACATTATGATTACGTATTAATTGAATTAGTTTGTGACTACATAAAAATGCAAAATATTCTTAACATTAGGACTTTTCTAGGTGCCTTCCCATGACCTGACTTCTTGTCTTCTGGACAAGGGACAGTGGTCAGGCTGCAGATACTGCCCTGATCCTGCAAACCCTCCCACTTGGTTCTGTATCAGCAATCCCAGGGAAATCAGGGAAGCTCTATCTGGTTTTAATTCAAATGCATGTGTGTCTGTGGGACATTAGGAACCTGTTTGACATTAGGAGTAAACCCCATTCTTTGAACTTTACTTAACAAAGTTTACTTGGAAGGTTGTGTAGAAGGCATCGTGGCATAATCATGCCCAAATATTTCATTAATTTGATTCTTCTTTTTTTTTTTTTTTACTTGCTCATTGCATACTGAGATGAGTAGAACAAAACTGAGGGATTTTGGTTTGTTCTTTTTTCTCGGCACCCAGTCTGTGTTATTATAGATAAATAATTTTCATGATAAGCTTAAAGCATTTATATTGTTATGCACTTATCAGGCATTTACTCCATTTGCTCATTTTAAGTAGCACTTCACAACTTTGATAAGGTGTGAATATTTAGATAAGACCCAATTTCTGTCAGAAGTGTCCGCAGAACCTGCTTCAAAGAAAGAAAAATAATCGGACTTCAAATTTTTACTCGTTCTCCAAATATGTATCTGAACATCTGCAGTGCCATAGTGGATTATGCTAAATATTACTGCTGCTAGAGAGAAGTTGAGTTTTACAACTATATGTTTAAGGCAGAAATTTAAAACTAATTAAAAGTATTTACTCATAAGCTGAACATTCCCCTTTTCTATTCCACAGGTTTTTTTGGGGTGGTTTTTTGTTTGTTTGTTTGTTTGTTTGTTTGTTGGGTTTGTTTTGTTTGTTTGTTTGTTTGTTTGTTTTGGGTTTTTTTCCGGTTTGGTTTTGGTTTTTTGGAGGTTTTTTGTTGTTTTTTTGTTTGTTTTGGTTTTTGTTTGTTTTGTTTTGTGTTTTTGTGTTTTTTTGGTTTTTGGGTTTTTTTTTAGTGTAGTGAGAGTATTTAGCAGAAAGGCATGGTCCCCTTGCAGTGCACGTAACATTTGAAATCAGTTTTATGATTAACTTAGGAAAGGTTCATGATTTTCAGTGTCAAAGTATTTATAGAGGTCTACCAGAGATAATGCTTATTTTTTCTTTGCATAATAAAGCGATTATTTCCCCGCCCCCCCTCCCCCGCCCCCTTATTTCTTCTGGCAGGTAGAGCTATTTTCACAAGCTATTTGAAAAATAACTCGAGATATTTCGGGACTGTGAAGAGCTCAAAAATCTTTCATTTGATACCTGAAGTGGTATTAATTATTTCACTACCAGGAAACGAGTGACAGAGCCCTACAGTGTCATTGTCACTTTCACCTGACCCTTTTGCTGGAGGGAAAGAATGATTTTCAAGCAAGGGAAGAGGCAGAAACCCAAACAGGGGGGCACCTTAGGGTGTGCCTTCCATGCTTTGGAAATATTGCACCTCTGCTTTGGAAGTGCAGCGTGGAGTTTTGCTCATCCAGCAGCAAAAAAGAAAATGTGATAGAAATGAGGGGAGGAAAAAAAAATGTGAGAAGGATGGCTGATCTTTGAAAATGGTGTCTGTGCTAAGAGAGATTAAATACACCAGCACTCTTCACCTTGGGAAAGAGATAGCTGGAGAGAGAGGTGGCAGCAGTTAAATTAAATTAGAAATTACATGAAAAACGTGAATTATGTGAATACAGTTACCAATGCAGAAAGTTTCTAGACTCTGGAGTCAAAAAATGGGTGAGTGAGCAAGGGAAACTTTAGGTATTCCATTTTTCATTTTGGTTGTAAATTAAATTGGACTAGGTGGTGGTGTTTTCCCATCTTGTACAGACATTCCTATGTTCTCAGATTGTCTGTATAGGAAAAAAAATTACAGATGTCCTATTTGTCAGCATTTAAATGAAGAAAAACATAACCCAAAATCATAACTTTAATTAATATTAGAAACAATAAAATCCATCAAAATGGGCCTTTCTAAATATTGACTGACTGTAGACTACAAGGCTATTTTTGTTGCAATCTTCTGAAAAGTAAATTTAAATATATTAATTTAATAACCACAGATAAAAATACAAAAACAAAAAAAAAATGCAAGATGGCTAAATCACAACCGTAATACACCTCTGCATTCATCCAATCTAGTTAAAGTAAATCTTGTAAAAGTATAATTTATTATTAAAGCACCTTTGGTGTGCAGACAATGTAAATATGCTGCTATCCGTAACAGAGTTCACATACCACAGCAAACATGGGTGAAAATCACTTGATACAGATCTTAGAAAATCAGACCCAGTCAAGTGATCGTTACACAAATCATCAACATTTTCAAACACCATGTCCTTCTTTTTCTCATTAATTCACCCCTCAGAAGTTTGTACTGACCTAGGATACTTTTTTAAAAGAGTCTTCTATCATTTTTGGCAAAGTGAGGTTTAGCAGGGGGAGACAAGGAAAGTGAGAGGGAGATGCTGCAGAAACGTCTCCATGCAACATGAGAACATTTTTGTCATCCTGCCCATTGTGTCTCTAGCACTACCTGGAGAATGTGATCTCAGTGCATTGTTCTAAACTAAAACCATTTCTCACCTAATTGTCTGGTGAAAAAAAAAAAATGCAGTCTTAATTGGATTCTGTCCTGTTATAAACCAGTGAACTCCGTTGTTTAAGTAGTCTGTAATATTTTGCAAGATTATTTTTACAGAGTTACATTTTATTTGCTTGTGTAAAATTTGAATGTTAGCACATGGCTAGGATTGAAAAATAGAAAATTCTGGAACTTTTTGTCACAGAAAATAATTTCTCAAAGGTGCCATGGTGTATTTTAACTGGGCCTCAACCCTGAAAACATAAAAGTACACATGTGACTGATTATACATCTAGTCATAAAAGTCTTTTGTGCTTTCCTAAAGCATGTTTTTGAATATAGTATATTTCCTTTTGCTGTTACAGAATTTGCAAGTTTTTCCCCTAAATTTAAGATTATATTTGTAAGCTAAATAAAAGTCTAATGTGTGAAGGAGACAAAGATGCTTGAGAGTGCAGATTAATCCCCCCCCCCATTATTGCCATAAATAATAGTGATGTAACACATCTTAACAAAATGAATGACTAATTTGGACTCTTTATTGCCAAGTCACTCAGTTTCAAAGACATTATAAAATCATAAAAGCAAGTTATGAATTTTCCTCCTTCCAAATAATGCAAATAAAAATTACAGATGAAAAAGGCATTCACTCATCCTACAATATAATTCACTTTATCAGGAAAAAAAAAAGATAGCATCTGATGAGAATGCTCATCACTTGTGAATCTTACTGCTATAAAGGACATAATAATTTCTCTCTATGGCCAGCTACTGTGTGAGTTCAGTGGAAAAATGATTATCAAACTATTTGGCAATTGCACTGGTGGTATGTGCAAAGAAATACTGTCTGGGTGGCTCAAGGTTGTAATAGCAGTAATGGCTCCACAATTAACAAAAGTGATAGGGGAAACCCAAAGAGCATCTGTTACAATAATGGTAGGAATAAGGGACATAAAGCAGAGAGAGGGGTAATACAAATTCAGATTTTATAACCGCAGATAAAAACACGGAAAATTGCGAGATGATTGAATCACAACTGTTACAACCCTCTACCTTAATCCGACGTAGTTAACCTAAATCTTCTAGCAGTAAAATTTACTGCTAAAATCTTCCTGATGTACAAACCATGTAAACATGCTGCTGTGTAAGTCACAGCTCATTTGCCACAGCAAACACAGGTAAAAATTTGGGTACAGTTTTTTACAGGATTAAGTTGGTGAATATTAGACAAATATGATCTCGATGAAGGAAGATCTGTATGATCATGAGGTACATTGTGAATAATTTCTACATATGCATTGTTTTTCCTGCCAAAACAAACCTGCATTTTTCAATATTCAGAAGTTACAAAATCCGTGAGTGGAGCCATAAAAATAAGAATTTTATATAGTGGGTTAAAGGAAACAATATTGTGAGTTTTGTTTGGGTTTTGATTTTGGTTTTGGTTTTTCTTCAGGAAAATACACCGTGTCATTAGAGACTTTTTATTGGTCTTTTTTTCCTCTGTTGTTACACATAAATTCAAGCTGCTTTTCATGTTCAGGAATGTCATGGAGCACATATGAAGCTGTGCTCTGGTTAATTGGGCAGAGAAAGGAGAGCCATGCTGTTCTGCAGGTACCTCTTCTGGAGACCAGCAATGATGCTGCTGGGGTTCTCTCCTCTGGTAGAATTTCATCTCTGATTCTGCATTTCCTGGTGAGGAATTCGAGCTGCCAAGAGGATACACATCCTAGTCAGTCACATCTCTCCCTCTGGTACATAGGCAGGGGGAAAGCAGAGCCAGCCATGAATCAGAAACACTGACTTTTAGCCCTGAACATCTAAAAGTGTGTGGATTTTAATATTGTTTTTTTGTCAATACTCACCCATTTATGAATGAGAGAAAAATGACAGGAAACAACTAGAGAGGTGCCAATGGGTAGAAGTTCATGATCTGTGGAGACATTTTCATCCAAGTTATTTGGTTTTACATACCCTGAACAGGCTCTTAGCTTCCACACATCAGTGAAGGCTGTTAAAGAACAGTGGCTTGGAGTGCTCAAGCTCTGTGAGTCTAACCTAGTAATTCCATGTATAAAATATTCCATGTATACAATTGTGCACGTTACACTGAATGTATGAAGGGAATATTCAGGATTGGATAGTTTGGGGGAGTTGGGGTGGGTGGGTGAAGAAGGTATTGAGTTGATTCTGGGCCCATCCATTAAATGTGTCCCAGTTGAATCTCCTGGTGCTAAAATAAAAACAAAGAGGATCCCTCATCTTAATGCAGTGCTACAGCTGTACTAATACATGGGGTGCTTGAGCTATGTTAAAGGATATATAAGAAACATTTACCAGCACTTTTCATCCCCTGGGTGATGCAGAGAAGGCTCTGCCCCTGTGTGTGTGTTCAGGCAATTGAACTGAGACCACACTCTCAAAGGCAGGCTTTTGTTTGCAATAGGGATGTTAAAGTTTTATTTCACCAGAGTCTCTTGCCTGCTTCAGGCAAAAATTGGAATCCTGGCTTGGTCCCAGCAACTTGAAAAGAGTCTGATGCCTATACAAATATACATAATGGCAGTCTTAATCATTAGGAATTATGTTATTTTTCTGTTTCTCCAGTAGTGTTTCATAATGAATCAAAATGAGCTAGATGGTTCGCTATCAGTTTGAATGCTAATTAAATGAAGACCTTCAGCAGTTTGTGACCACTTCTGTGGCTTCTAATTTCTGTTTGTTTATATTTCTGTTTATCACTGGGGCTTGTGTTATAGAAAACCCCAGCATAACAGAAGAATCTTAATTTCTTGCTTTCTCTTTCTTTTTTTTTTTTTAGAAGCAAAGCTTCCAAATCCACAGTAAACTCTTCCTACTCAGACATCAGTGCAACTCAGACTATGCCAATGGGGTTTTTTATCTCCCTGAAGTAGGGATTCAGAATATTAAGCAGTTTGGAGTAGGATTTACAAGGATTTTACCTGCCTAGTTGCCCCATCATTTTCTCACTTCTTTTCTTCAGTTTTGCTTCAGTGGACAGAAAATTAAATTATTTGAAAACAAAAGGAATTTAGCAACAGCAAAGCAAACAACTAATTGGGGGAAAAATAGAAGAAGAAAAAAAAGGGAAAGCATCCTAAAATATGTATTGTTCGCCCCCCTGGTTTTTGCTAATCATTCAACAGTGACTAGAGCATTGACTGGTATTCTGCCTTGAAATCTGGTTTTGCTGGTTGAAGTTTCTTGCCGACCTAACAGGGGCTGAGTTTACCCATTGGAGCTATTCCTGTCCTCACTCTTCAAAGAGAGGATGTCATTCCATGTTTCAGCACCCCCTCATTATATTTAGATAATACTAAACACTTGGGCACACCCAGCAAATCCAAAGCAGAGCCTCTGTTCTTCCTTGTATTTCATTTCTTTGTTGGTATTCTTCTGTCTTTAAATGCATTCAGGATGGAAGGGGGCAGTAGTGAAATCCGGGGAAAGATACATATTTTATTTCTGATCACTATTTAAAGAACCCTTCATAGTTTATTTTTAATGGTGGGCAAAGGGACAGCATTTGGAGGAAGCAAGCCCAAGGCCACTTTCTGACACTAATTCTAACTTTCCCAAATGGTAAAGAGAGCTATATATATTAAATAAGACTGGTACTCATACTCCTCCTGCTAATAATAAGAGCAATAACTCGGAGAATGACATGCTGGTTTTAATTCATAATTCTAGGGAGCCTCTGAAAATCTGCCTTTCCTTTCCCCAACTCTGCCAAATAGAGAGAACAAATGTACCCAGTACTTTTTCTTGGTCCTGGTTGGTTTCACCCACAAAGGGACAGTAAGTCCTTCTGCTGAATTTTAGCATGTTTTCTGTCATATAGGAAGCACCAAAAGTCATGGCTACAACTCTGTGGTTCAACAGTGTTTATGAACTAAAGTGAAGAAAAATGGACAAAAAGAGGTTTGCATTCTTAGGGCAGATTCTTTTCCCCCTTTCACAGTCTTTCCAGTCTCTTCTGTTTCTTTAAAGTCTCTTTTTGTTTATGTTCCTGTACCAAAAATGTTAATAAGCACAAAATGCTGGGAAGAAAACCTTAGTTTGCTTTTTCCAAAATTTCCAAAACCAGTGTAACATTTCTTTTGTTATAATTGATTTTCAAGTTTGTTTAAAACGTTTCACATATAGAAAAAAGTCATCCAGCTTTCAGGGTGTTCTTGGAATAAAAGGTTCCTCTACAATGTAGGTATAAAAACACTATTAAAATGTTAGCAGTAGAATAACTCTCCCTAAACATGTTGAAAATGGTTTGATTTTTTTTTTTTTTTATTTGAAAGAACAGTTCAACTCACCATCAATTACACTTAGAGCTCATTATGTTTGTGCTGTTATAATTATCAGTCCTTTTATGTCCTGGGCCTTTCTTGTAGCTCCTTGGAAGAATGTTTTGGTTTTGATGCACAGCTGCTTGTTTCACACAGGTCCTGCCTCAAAAAGCCAGATCTGATATCAAATGCTGTTGTCAGTTACAAAAAGCAATCACAGCCCCCATTTTTTATGTTTCCTCAGAAGGCACATATGAGACATTTCAAAGTGTTGCATTGGAGTGCTTCACAACATTCTTTTCTCTTTAAGCAAACCACTGAACGTGTACTTTTGTAGTGCCATGGATCCCCCACACACTGTTGCTCCTTTAAAGGACGATGCTCTGGAGCTCTTTTACCCCTCCAGTAACCCTGTCCATCCTGTTGGAACATGAAGAGATGGAATAATTTAAAGTCAGATTCTGAGAACTGATAATTAAGAGAAGAGATTCTATCTGTCACTTCCCTCGGTATTTCCTTCTCTGTGTGAGTCTGTGGACTAAAAAATTATTATTTCTTTTAAATTTTCTTTTATGTGTCAGCATTTTCAACAAGAATTTTTGCAATAGGTGATTATAAAGCTTGTCTCAAAAAAAAAAAAAAACAAAAAAAAAAAAAAAAAAAAAAAAAAAAAAAAAAAAAAAAAAAAAAAAAAAAAAAAAAAAAAAAAAAAAAAAAAAAAAAAACCCAAAAAAAAAAAAAAAAAAACACAACAACCAAAATGACTAGTCCTCATAAAGGTGTTATGCCAAAATGTGTGATTTGAAATGAACAAAAAGATCTTTCCTGAAGTTGTACTGCTTAGACCTGGAGGTTTACCAGCATAAGGTGGTTCTTTCCCACCAGGCTGGAGAGACAATTCAAGAGTTTGTTCTTTGGTCTAACAAGACAGGCTTCCATTAAAGATTACAAGTCTAGTTCAAGGAGCCTTCTCAGTGACACTGTGTCATGCCAGGCCACCACATAAATATGTGCATGACAAAAATACCTGCTCAGTGCTTTGCAGAATGGGGTTTGTATTCTCCATACAAAGAAACACATCTCTGAGCACTTCACACTAAGAAGGTCTCAGAAGTATTTTGGATTGGATGAAAACCATCTTTGTCAGCCAACAGCCCTTAGTGGTAGTTTTCAGTTGTTTTAAATATTTAAAAGCCTGAAATGTATATTGAGTCAGATGGGACAAGAGTGCATCCTTAGATACTATAAGTAAAGCAAGCATGAAACACAGACAATGTTAAACTGTTCAGTGCTAAGCCTCTGATGAGGGACTCAGTCATGATAGTATTTGTTTAAAGGCTTGGCTGGTGTAGTTCCTTTTGGATGTGAAGGAAAACTGAACTGTCTGTTTTGTTTGGGCAAGGTTTTTTGGTTTGTTTTTTCTTTTTTTTTTTTTTTTTCTCCAGCATATTTCAGAAAAAGGGAAGTCAACTTCTTTTTATTTCTTCTGTTCTGTGAAATGACAGACATCTCTTCAGGCAAAAAAAATCTTGCTGTAATTTGTCTGACTCTCTGCAGACAGGTAAATACAGCTTGAAAAGCAGATGTTTCAAAGAACAAATTTAAGCAACACTAGACAATGTGATTTACATTTAACTGTGCATCTTGGCTTCTACAGATTTCCTATTGATAACTGGAAGATAAATTCTGTGAAACAGCAGTGCTTAGAAAAAAAACTTTCCAAGGTTTCACATACACTGCTTTCTTCTGTCTTCTCATAAAAATGTTAAGATGTTAATAGTATAGAAAATCAGTCAATTCCTGTAATAAGATGCTAAAAGTTTAAACTAAATAGAGGTGAATGCAAATGAGTGATATACTCTATCATCTTAATGTACATGCGCTTAAAACATCATGTTTTAAATCAACAGCTGGGACAGAAATGCACACCCCTGAGGAGATGTAGGCTAGAGAGAGAGGGAGGCTTTTACCTGAATGTATTCTAATGAATGTACAGCAAGGAACAAAATAATCAGTACAGAAAGGAGATGAACATATTAATGATGCTATGTGCTTCACATATGATGTATTCAAATACAGAGTCCCACGTTCAACTTCATTCACAGATGGACTTAAGGATGTTAAGGATGTTGTTAAGGAACCCCTCTGCTGGCTGTAGTTTATATCTTGTTAAGAGTTCTGGAGCATTTTGATCATGGGCAGGACTAAATCACACAATTGCTGGTCAGTGTGCACTTGCTCACGCACAAAAGGGAGATGAGACAGGAGATGTGTCATTGCGTCCATCTTCTGAGTCATTATCCCAGGAGGGATTTGCATCTCTAGGTGCAAGCAGTCAAAAGAGGATGAAGCTAAGGAGTCTGATATTCTGTGCCTGATGCCAGGCAGCCAGCTAGAGAAGGGCAGGTCAGTGCTGAATGAGGCATTTCAAAGTGGTCTTTGGGTAACTCCTGTGTTTATCCAATGCTCCAAGACAGTTCCACTCAAAAGGTTTGTGTTTTTTTGGTTTTTTTTTTTTTGTTTTTTTAATTAAAGTCACAAAGCCCTACTTCTCCCAAAGCATCACTGTCCAGTCCTGGGGACTTAATTTTTGTCTCTAAGTGCAAAGGTGGTCATGGCCTTGACACGTAATTTTGTTGTGCTGGTTCCCTTACTATTTCAGGTTGTTCCACCCTCTTTTGTACATGGAGGAATTGTATTTATTTTAGTATTCTTTGTTAACTTATACATCCCAGGGAATATAATGATTTTGTTCCTCTTCATGTTGCATCTTGAATAAAATAACTGTGGTTAGGACATTTTGGCTTGAATTCAGTGTTTTCAAGTGTGTATTTAACACTCTTGAGGTAAAGCAAATTGCTGGGGCCCTCAGGCAACTTAGGGCTAGAGACACTTACTTTGTGAATTTAAAACAACTTTTTGGGGCAGGCAGGTCCACAGATGTAAAAACAGGCATGCTGCCTCTAGGCATGTGCAGTACAGCGTATTAGTTATCCAAGGATGTATTTTCAGGGATGCATTTGTCTTGCTGTCCTTTAAATGGCTTAAGCCACTCTTCTGTGAACACTCTTCATGACTTTGCTGCTCAAATTTGCCTTAAGATGTACTAAAGATACTTAAATGTTCATTTGGTTCTCTTCTCAAGTACACATTCACATTGAGCTGAAAAACAAATTGCCAGAGGTCTCGTGCAGCCTACTTTTGTGGGACAAGAAAAAGTTCTTCACTTCCAAAGCAATAGCAGAAAGTAACGGAAACAAAATAATAAGGCAATGACAGGATTTGTGGACATGCTTGTGGCACTGGTGAAGTAATTTTAAATGACAGCTTTGCTGAAGCTGTATGAGCTTCTTTCGTGGAAAAGTGGCAGAGGAAAAAGAGGGTGAGAGAGCTGTGGAAGGCAGGAGACGCAGAAAACTGTGCAAGCACACTCCTGGATAGAGTTGGGGCACCATATCATTAACAGATGTTCTGAGAAATTTTCCTCTCCTTGAAGTCAAGTTTTGTCACCAGAGAGGAAGGGATATAGGAAAGTGGAAGAAAAAGAGAGGTGGCTGATGCTCTCCAGAATGTTTTCCCACAGGTAACCCCGGGGCAGAGAGAAATTTCAGGCCAGAATTTTTGCAGCAGGATTTTTATCAGATTTGGGGAGAAGATTTGGACCATGTATTTAGTTGTCAGATTGTTGGATGAGGGCTTCCATGTGGTGGTTCCATCAGAGGCCCCGCTGTGCTTGGGGTTTGCAGTGTACTTTGAAAAATGTGTGCTCACTGTTATTACATGGAGATAAGATTCAGTATATTTTTATCTAGAAAATGTTTTGTGCATTGAATATCAACTCTGACAGGCAGACAAGCAATTTGTGTGGTTGCTGGTTCTTACTCCCCACTATTACAGAGGAACACCACCATCCAGAGTTTTACTTGCGTGACAATTTCTCTACTGCGTAAAAAGATACAAGATATTTCAAATGAGTTGACCTTGCTATAAATAAACCTAGCTGTGCCTGAGGAAAACAGAATTACACTAGTTTTGTCATAGCTGGCCATAAAACTGAAATCCTGACTGAAAATACTGCAATTGCCACAGAATGCTGAAATGTCAGCTCATTTCTTTGCAAATCTAACCTCTCAGTAATTGTAAACATAATTTGATGGAAAGTCCATTGGGACAATTTGCTGATCTTCGACATTCTCATTATGTATAATGCTTTGTAAAACATTCTCTGAAATAATCTAGTTTAGAATTTACAGTTTGGTTTCTTTGGGGTTTTTTTCCTTAGAATTTTGAGACCCTGTTTGCGAGATTAAAAACAGATTATTTTGAGAAAAAAAAAAATGTGACAGGAAGACAAGGCCCTTTATATCACATAGAGTTTTCCTTTACTAACATACATCTGCTTTCTGTGGTATAATTTCTAAGGTTTTGTGTGAACTCCTGCTCCCTGATTCTTGTGTGTCACATCACTAGAAGGTAGGAGAAAAGTAATTGTGGGGCCTTCTGAATTTTTGCAGTATGGATATGACAGTGGTGGCAGTTATGTAAGACAAAACAGAAAGAACAGCATGACCTAAAGCAGTAGCAGGATCTTGGCATCCTCCTGGATGCTGGTTGATTATTAACTGTTTATTTTAAGGTGCAGAAAACTGCAAAACCTTTTTTATTTTTTTTTTTATTTTTTTTTTTTTTTGGATTCTTCATTTTGGTGGCTTACAGCCTATTTCCTTGAACTGTAGAATGATAAAAGTTTTAACAGACCTCTGGAGATCAGCTGGTCTGAGCCCAGCTTTGAGCAGGGCCATGATTGATGCATCAGGTTTTTCAGGGCCTGGTTCAGAGGAATTTTTTCGTATGTCCATGCATGGAAAACCCACTGCATTTCTGGGTAACTTGTTCCAGTGTTTGACCATCCTAGTGGTGAATAAGAATTTCTTGATGTCTTGTTCGAACTTTCTATGTCCCAGCTTGTGTCCATTGCCTCCTTTGCACACTTCTAAGGAAAGCCTGGCTGCGTCATCTCTTCTCCTTCCCCTGTAGTAGAAGGCAGCAGGAGTGTTTCCTCCTTCAACTCTCTCTACTTCAGTGTGTAATTCTCCCAGCATCTCCTCATTCTTTGTGTGAAATACACTGTATTATGGCTTACACCTGTGGACCCATGGTAGGTTTTAGAACACTAGTGGTTTATGAAGATTACCCATGAAGATTTAACCCTGTGGCAGCAATGAAAGGCATAATGGTCCCTATAAATACCTAAATTCTTCATGCCAGAATGGTTACTTATTAAGAGAAGTCACTCTACCTATACAGACATCATTCATTCTAAAGCATTAACATTTTATGGCTCTTTTATTTGTGACTGCTGTGGTTGCTTTTGTTGCTCAGTGATGACAGAAATGGTAAGATTACCTGATTATTGTTCCCTGAAACCTTGACCACTAGGTGCAAGTTTGTTTGCTTCATGTAATTTTAAAGTTCCAAACTGTTTTGTTGCATTTGATTAGCATACAAATAAAGCATTTAATATTTAATTGCTCCCCTGAGATTTTAGGTAAACTTTGTGTAACTAAATGTAAAGACGTTTTAATCATAATTTTCAAAGTCTAGTTGTAATGCATAAATTATTAGCACTTGTGGTAAAGTAGACATTACTGGGGTGACAAAGAAAACTGAAGCCAGGAGACTATAGGTGTTCAATTTTTAAACATTAATTCTACGGTACCTTCTTGTATCAGCTGACATACATCTTCAATGATTCTATTATTAAAATGGAACATCCTTTCCTATTAAATTCAAGGTTGTTTATGAACACAACAGGTTCATGCTGACCTGTTTAACAACGTTTAACAGCATCCCTAATACTTCTCTGTTTGGTTCCATAATCTGGAAGCAGAGTCATCCTATTTCTGGCTTATTCCCATATTTCTGTTTATTTTTATCAATTACCTGGTGTGAATTACTGCCAGTGGAATAACTCAGTAAGGCTGTCTTGTGCCGTCTCACCTCCCTGAAATAAAAAGCATTTAGCTTTTAATTTCTTCATTATGCAAAATCATATTAATAGATACTCAGTTTCCTTTTAGACAAGAAAATAAAGATAGATGATAGATAGATAGATAGATAGATAGATAGATAGATAGATATCTCCAACAAAAAACTTAGTAAAAATAAAACCCACAGAAGTCCATTTAAAAAGTTTTGAAACACTATTATATAGAATATTGTGTGTAAAGGCAGGTGAAGTGCCTGCCTTACCAGTACTACTGTGATATCTGAAATCATTCTTTTATAATTCCTTCTGTGAAACAAGTTAATATATTGTTCCTGAGCCTCACTTTATTTCAGAGGAACTGAAGCTCAGATAAAGGGAACGCTTTGCCAAAGGGCATGCCAAGGCATTTGTTGAATAGCAAGGATTTAAATCTGATTTTCCATGCTTATTCCCTGGAAAAACCTTGCTCTCAAAGGGTGCCACCAGCATGATGTCCTGCAGGAACACGTCCCAGCCACTGGGCCTCAGGTGTTGCTGTGAGCAGACCAAGCACAGCAAGCACAAGGTTTCATGATTTTGCTCAGCCATGAGGTGCAAAAAAATTCCCTTTCCACCTTAAGTATCGAATTGGATATTGAAGGAGCAGGCCCCATGCTGCCTCCTTGGCCCAGGTGACAGGAACGGTGCTTTGATGAGAGGCTGCTCCCAGGCAGGGGGACTCTGTGATCCTGCTCTGCCCAGAGCCACGGGCTCACTGCTGCCGCTGGCACCCGACCCAGACGTGCTGGTGTCAGAGAGAAGCTGTCACAGTGGGCTCTGAATTCAGGAGTCTCACCTCCACGGGAGGAGGAGCAGCCTGCTAAAGGTTTCCAGAAGGCAAGGAAGGCTAAAAAGCACTGCTTCTCACAGCTCAAGGATTCCTAGCTGTTTCTTTAATTTGCCTGTGTCTCCTCTGGTAGCCACTGTGTTGTAAACTGGAGCTGGGATCTAACAGCCCAGTTCCAAATCAACAAAAGCACTAAATCATATCTTAAGTCTCATTTGTGGCAGGCTTACATGTTTGACTGAATTAAGGGCTGTAACACTCTTGAAATATCCACAGTTGGCTTCACAGCTTTCAGAAACAATCTCTGTTTTTCAGCTGAATGTAGTGTGTACTGCTTGCATGTCAGGAATGGTATTGTTAGAGATGTTGGTTAGATAGTCATATCCAAAATTTTGCTGACTTAAAAAAGTTTCTGCATCAAAGAGGGTATCATCATGGTTTTGAAGGGCATCTTTATTTTTAATCAGTTTCAGCATTCAGAATACTTCAGAGGGAAATATCATGTCCCTTACATGGCTATAATGTAAAGGAAACAGACTTATTAGGAAGGAAAGAAGTAAAGAAATGCTGCTCAGCGTGGCGTTTGGAAAAGTTGTGTTAATTCTAGATTTTAGAACACTGTTCTCTCCTTTCACAATTTGTCTTCTTGACTTCCTAAAGGGAGGACTAAGTTTTTAGAGGTCTTTTAAAAGGAAATGTCATTTAATGAACCACTTCAGTTAAGTAAGAGTGGATGCTAAGTGATGCAGGCTAATGAGACAATTTAAGGTGAAGGGTTTATATGGCAAATCTCATGCAGTTAAAACAGAATAAGAACTGAGTAGGGAAAGAAAGGAAAGTTGTTGGAGTGATCACATAGGAGATGAGGAGAATATTTCTAGATTTTTCTTAGGCTCATAATGCTTCCAAGAACCTTTTTCCAGACACATGTCTAGGTGGAAACAAATTTTAACCACTGCAGTATAATGATGCTGTCCTTTAAAGAGCTGTAGAACAGCAAGGGTGTTTTGCTCAGCTTTAGAACAAGAATTTACAAGGCCAGAACGCTCCTTGATTCACACAGAGTGTCCTGGTACACTTTCTGGGCAGAATGTATGTGCAATAAGAACCATGACAATGTAATAGGGTAGATAAGAAATATCCATCCTTTGACTAGGAAATGATATTTCCTTCTTTTCTTTTTTTTAAATAAGCCTTGTAGTCTCAATTTTGAATTAATTTTGTTGTTGATCTGTGAACTGTAAAGCTCAAGAAGATGTAAATCATAAGAAAAGCCCTTCAAACCACAATTAGTTGTTCTGTGAATATCCTCCAGCCATTTTTTCCCAATCTTTCTTTCTTACTGTAAATTTTTAAAAGACCTTCAGTAATGCACTAAATTTTGACTGTCCACATGTTGCAGCCACCACTGCAAGGAGAGCTGTAAAGTAAATCGTGAAATGGTAGTATCATTGTCTGTTTTTTCCTTGAAATTTGTGTTATTTTATCTTTGAGGTTTCTGGTTGGGACTTTTCTTAAATGGAAGGCCTTGAATGACTGAATTTATTTTTAATTTTTTTTTTTTCCTGCAGATAGTGTATAATTTGAAACTATTTAGCAGGATTTTTCTGATTTTTAAAGTTCTCCTCTAGAACACTATGATACTTATTCCCCCAGTGTTAGACTTTCTGCAGCTTTCCAGCATCTGGAAGAAGCTCATTGGGTCTGCCATCTTCAAACAGCGTGAGCACAATCAGCATTTAGTAAAATAAACATGGCCCCATTATTTCTTAATGCATTGCTTAACAACTTTGAGATTAGACCACGTCTCCCATGCTCCCAGTAGGCAGCACTTTAACAGTGAGTAATATTTCTGTCTGCCGTAGTCGAGTAATCCCAAATGTAAGTAATTTACAGGCTGGCATTGGGGACTGTTACAAGAGACATATTGTAATATGTCACTGAAAATCAGCCTGCCTCTGCACATTTGATCAACAGCCAGATGGAGGCTTTTATCACATTTATTTAATCTGAAATGTACATAGTAATTACAGTGGACCTCTGGTTTCTCGGTCCTCGTCGCTGTCTCAGGAGAAGGTAGGAAATGAATCTGTCAGTTGCAAACTGGTGGGGATGTGACCCCCTTGGTAGAATCTGGGTGTTCTGCAGCTAGTGGTGCTGACAGTGGATATTATGCTGCTGGAAATTAATGCATGTTGCCAGGATTTAAAAAAAAAAAAGGCCCATAAACCAAAGGCTGTGTAACTGTATTTTTTTATGAATACAGAAAGCCTTTAGGAAAGCAAAGACCAACGTTATTCTTAGCAAAACCCATTACCAATCGATGGCTTTAAGAGCAAACAATCTCTTACTAATAGCTGGATGGTATTTAACTTAAAGGCATCTGAAAACAACAGGCTTAATGTTCCCAGAGGAGAATTTGGTTAAGATATTGAATTCCATCAAGCATGTCATTATTAAAAGGGGAAAATATTGTTGTTTCCATTAGTACAGGGTTGGCATAAAGAATGGATAGCATTCATTTAAACCACAGGAAAAAATTCAAACAAATTGAAGGTAGATTTATCTCTTGGGCAGGAACTTCACAAATGGATGGTGCCGTTGTCACAAAGAATTTAATAAGATATTGTGCCCTAATTAGAGCAGCTATAGAAGATGCCTCACATATTAACAGTGATGCTGACCTTATCAATAATTTACCTGTTACTCTATGCATTACAGCAGGCTATCTCTGCTAATGTCTCTCACATCTCTCTTTCTGAGATGAGCTGGATAAGTCAACATCCTCTTTTGGATCATTTACTACCCTAACCACAAGTATGCCTGGCTAATCTGGAGATACATTGACAGATAAAATATACTATTAACTGCCAAAGAGGCTCTTCTATTACAGTTACTCATACTGAGTAGTCCCATGACAGATTAAATTGCTGTTCAGCCTGAGTAAGGTGTCAGATTCTGGCTGTAAGTGGCTGGTTTACTGGGGTGTTTTGATGTCATTATAGGCTTATAATTACTCTAATCTGATTTGGTAAGAAAAAAATTATGATGACAAGCATAAAGAATTCATTTGAACAATAGGTTTTCTTCCACCACAGAACTAAATTTTAATTAGAGCTGTTCTTCAGTTAAATTAAATCTGCCCTTCTTGGTTTTAAAACTCCCATGAACATATTCAGCACAATGTACCTTGTACAACTGTGGATCTGTTGCTACCTCTCTGATCTTTACCCATGCTTACCTGTTCTCAACTAACTTTACATGTGTGCCTCTGCCTTACTGGTCACAAAACCTTCTCCTCCCCAGCTTCTGCCATCAGGAACAACTTCCTCTCTCTCTCTCACACACCTGATCCTCCCCATCCATTTGTTTCTTGACTGAAAGTGTGTCTTTCTCCCACTGCTTACTTGTGGTGGTATTTATTATTTGAGCTCTGCAGTGATACAGATTATCTCTGATAAGCAGTCAGTGAGGGAGTTCATGTAACAGATAGCATGGAAAACAAGGGGCAGAAAAGCCACAGTGGAAATATTTATGCCAGTTTCCAGTGGGTTTAAGCTCTTGGAGCTTCCTTCAGTTAGCAGAGAAAGCTTTGAGCGATCCCTTTGATGCTTTGGGTGATCAGTCTCTCATCAATCTCCCCATAATTCCTAACGTGTGTTATGGTGATAATGAGTTGCTTTCTCCTGAAATGTGAATGCTGAGACTGCCAGAGACCATCTGAGTCTGGCCTCAGCCCCCTTAATGGCAGCCAGCAGCACAGGTGCCACGCTCCCTTCCCACAAAGTCCTGGTCATGTTTTCTCCAGCCAAGCAAAGTCTGTGGGAAGCAACCAAAAGTCACAGATTAAAGGTACTCTGAGAAAGGGAGAAGAAATTGGCATCTCCAGTTTCTGCGTTAATGAGAGAACGGTTTAATATTTCTATAGATAATTAACTTCTGGTGACAGGAAAAGGAGCTGTGAGCACACTAAGTCCATCTGGTCTCTGGCCTTTTTTGACAAAGAAAAGCAAGAGCAGGGATCTTCCTGTATTAATTGATGGAAAGTCATCAAAAGAAAGATGACACTTCTGAAATGTGTTTTTTTCTCCCAAAGTAGGGAGTCATGAATCTAGTTTTTCTAGGTAGAGATAGGTTCTTTTTTTTTTAAGTATCAAATAGGTGAATGTTTCCAAAGTTCAGTCTTTTTTTACCGAAATGAAGGAATTGAGCATTCTGGAACTTCATAAGAAAAATGAAAATTAAAATGCTGGAGCAGTTGACTCATTCAGCTGAACAGGGAAATTCTCATGTCATCTGTGCCAGTTGTCTCTTTCCTTACAGCCTCCTGTTTCAGTAGACAGAAGTCGTAGCTGGATGGACAAGTATTTCTTCAAACCCAGAATTGACTTAATTATCCTCTACAGAAAATAAGATGAAGGCAAAATGTTGCAGATTTCAGTTCTTTTTTCCCTAAGACAAAGTCTGAAGCAATTAATGAGTTTATTGACAGCCAAAAATATAATGTTGTCAATAAGAAAAGTCTTTTATGTGCTCTAATTAGAGGAACTGTTCCCTTCAGTAAACTGAAGCTTTTTAAGCAGAATTAAGGAAAAAAAACAAGAGAAAGGGAAAAAAAAAATCTTAAAAAAAAAAAGTGTCAATGACACAGGCACAAAATATGGAACAAGGCTCTAAGGACCCTGAAAAATATTGTTAAACTTTTCATCTTAATGTCGTAGGTATACAACTCTCTCCTAAGCACTTAAAAAAAATACATTTACAAAATAAATAGGTATGGGTACGGCTTTTATTCACTTTGACAAGGGCTACCTACTCACAAATACATATCAGGAGACATTTGCATTTTTCTCTCCGCTGAAAGAAGTCTTGGCTTCATGAGAACAACACGAGCTCTTCGAAAGGAGCCAATGTTTCAGCTGCTGAAACATTAGTGTGGGACTTTTATCTTTCTGGGATGTAGGCTTTTCTTAATAGGAATGTATATAAAATTCAATACTGTGGAAAAAAACCCAAAACACTTAGAGGCAAAATGGGCCAAATGTTCTACTGCAGTAGCATAGGAAGAAAAGGCTATCAATTCTTTTGAAGGTTTAGAAGTAATTTTTTCTGCCTGTCTTAGCCATGGTTGATGATGTTCTACTATTAAAATAGCAGTTTATATGTGCTGTACATTAGTACACTGTTTTGTTCTTCTCTGCTTCAGGCACTGAAGGATAAAGAAGCTTGTCACGTATTTTAAGTTCAGAATTGGTTAATAACAAAACGCATTTTCAACGAATTTCACAACCAGCCCCTTTGGGCCACTACTCTTTGCAATTTAAATGAAGGTGAAGAAAGTTTCTTTTCCCTCTTAACAATAGTTTCACAAGTTTGGCATACATGTATTTTAGTGGTTAGTAGTATATTACAAAAAGAGATTAAAAACACCCATTTCAGCCTTCCGGGCCATGCAAGAGAAATTGAACTCCAGGGTGCCCAAATTAGGTTGCTAAAATGGGTAAATTCTACTTACCAGCATTTATCACAGACAGCACTACTGCCACTTTTCCTAAGGC
Source organism: Sinosuthora webbiana (assembly GCA_013397395.1). Taxonomy (NCBI): domain Eukaryota; kingdom Metazoa; phylum Chordata; class Aves; order Passeriformes; family Sylviidae; genus Sinosuthora; species Sinosuthora webbiana. The sequence goes on along the minus strand of VXBN01001588.1, from coordinate 226,943 downwards.
AAATACCTTGTCAGCTATCACTTCAGTCTAACCTTCTATCTACACTGTGGGACAATTCCCACTTTAGTCTTTTTTTCTTACTGATGTAAAACCAGATCTTTGAGATTCTGTTTTGAGGTTTTGGTTTCAAGGTTTTTGCTTTGGAGTTTTTTTAGCTTGTTTGTTTTTATTTTTTGTTTTTATTTTTTTTTTCCCCCAAACTTACATTGGTGGAACAATTAAATATTTTACAAACCCTATGGCTAAATCTTGGCAATGACATTAGTTCAAATACATTTGAAAACCCAAGTTTGTGTCATAAGCTGCAGAAAGAAATCTCTGGTTTCCATGAGATTGTGCCTTGTGGCTTTTTAACTGAATTACAGAAATACTGCAGTGTGAGCTGAGACAAGAAGGAGGAGAAGCATGAAGGGTGGGCTTTGGGGAAAGGAAAATAAAGGTGAGGAGGCAAGGACTCAAAGGTTATAAATGCCACCTAACCATGTGAGAAGCTTCAAACAGGACCTGTGCCACTGGACACCAAAGCATTTGCAATGGAGACAAACCTCTAATGAAAAATTGATTCTTGGGCAGAGATTTTGATGGAAGCTTTTGTCTCTATTAGGACTTCTATAAAGGCATCCTTCCTGCATATTCTCTGATATCTAATAAGCTCTGAACCCCTGCTGCAACCTGCCCTCTCAGGTTAGTTATAAAGAAACAAGACTCTTAAGTTCTTTACTGTCTCTTAAAACTTGTTGTAATGGAACCACAGTTCATAATTTGGACAGAGTGAGAGAGAATGATTACACAAGCTCTCGTCTCCTTGGGAAATTAATCTGATATGAAGAAAAAAAAATCACTGGGGAATATTTCTAATGTAATTTACGTTCACTGATGGACTTCAGAAATCCTCAAACTATTCTCTCCCCACAGTTGTTGCAGTTTGGTCTCTGCTGGTCAGGACACTTCAAAGCAGTGCAGGTTTAGATAGCTCATGATTTGAGGGTCCTCCTTTTCTCCAGAAATCTTCACAGTCTTCCACCACTCATTTTCACACTCAGCCCGCACTGTTTCAACAGCCTTTCAAATAAGAGGTATTTATTTAATTTTTGTACTTTTTGGGTTTTCCCACCCTAAAATGCACGTTGCTTTACTCATCTGATTTGAGCAAAGCCCTTAAAACAATAGCTTTCACAAAAGTATGAAATATTAGTGAGTTGTACTGGGGCTTATAACAAGTCCCTGAATATGGGGAAAGAATCAGCAGTCATTTGAAGAGATTTTTCAGCCATATAAATTGTAACACAGAGCCATGCCCCAGGATCTCTTATTGGAGCAAGTCTGCTTTGCCACAGAATTTGATTATTCATGAAATCAGTAAAAGTGACTGTAAGCTGGTGAGTTTATTACTTGTGTGAGAAATGGGACACCCCTTTCTTTCCCCAGCCTTAAGGAACAGTAATTTATGAATAATACATATACTTAATAACTCTTCATTTTGTGAATGCTGTTCAAGCTCCCACAGCAAATTAGGATATTTCCAATTTTTGGTATAGTAGAAATGGTCAAAACAAATTATTATTTTGGATCCATCAAAACCTAGGATATCTCATGCTCTGAGTGATTTTTTTAAAAACTTCAGCATATGAGCCAAAAATGCATATTGATAAAGTTCTGAAAAGGAGAAGGCTACTTGAGCACATATTCCCCAAAATATGCCATTTCAGCATTCACAAATGTTCTTGTTTTGCCTTTTCTCAGTAAAGGGTTATCTGACCCTTTCCTGCAGCCTGCTCAGTCAAGTCAACTCTGCATAAATGAGAAGGAAACTTATGCATGAAGAAACCGAAATTAGGTGAATAATTAACATACACTTTATGCAAAAGCATGAAAAACTATTCCAAAATTTATCTGCTTAACCAAAGTGTGAATTCATACTTAAATATTCTACACTGAAACTTTGTCAGAAGGTCATAAAAAGCACATATCTACTTATTTATTAGGTCTAAGGTTTATCTGATGTGTTTCATCTCTTAAAAAATGAGGCCTTTTTTTTTTCTTCCTAAGTAATTTTAAGAATGTTATTTAATTTAAGTGTGTGTTATGTCATTTGAGTGTATTCACAGTTTGTGAACAAGCAGTAACATGGAAGTCCCAAAAGTTGAAAATGGGTACATTTTCACAGCATTGGCAATCACTATTTTGAAGAAGCTTTCTAAATTTAGGAGAAAAAAAAGAGCAAGCAAAAGAGAATTATGAGGTTTTGTGCAATTCTGCTTTTATATGATTTTCTTAGTTTCATCAAAGGATGAAATAGGCAGAAAAAAAGAACTGATCTCTGAAGATCTACTCTGATTGCAAAAGTGTAATTCCACTGTTTCAGGCCATGACTACTGTAGCTGCCTGTGCTCATGCAGTAAAAACCAGTATATATTAAAACAGTAACAGTGTTATCTATTTTTTTTTTTTTCTAATGGAAACAGCTGAATTATAAGTATTTATTGCACAGTTGCATTCCTAAGATTTCATTTGCTGGAGTTGTGTGTATGGCAGAGTAGGATTTACTTGATAAAGTCCATGAAGCTCAAAACATGAATCAAAAAAAAAAAAAAAATCTGAATAGTATTCTGCTTTTTTGGAAAGCAAACTGTGGAGTGGCCAATGGTTTCAGGAACTTTAATGGCAGTTGCTGACACTTGTGCCCAGAACACTTGAATGATTATGCATGTTCACTGTATAAATACCTAAAATACAAAAAGCATAGTTTCCAAATCCCTGTATTTCTGTCTTTCAGATCCTGCTTGGGCACATTTTGAAATAGTAATTATTTATACCACGATAGAAAGCCCCAGATCTATAATTCATTCATGGGGCTTAGATCATTTCATGAAAGGCAAAAGTATAGTGCATTACTCTGTATGCATAATGTAGAGCATGTTTATATTTAATGCTACCATTATTTCTCTATGAGGAGACTATTCGTGAGGTATGCTTCCTGTTCAGAATGTTGCTTGTGTTGTACAGATTTTCATTTTGAGATGGAAAAAAAGGTTTGTTTCCCAAGAAAATTCTGGCCATTTTTAAGAATCTTTCTTTATTTCCTTTGCTTCCATCTTTTCCTTTCTCTCCTTCCTTTTTCATTTTTCCTTTTCAAAAAAGGAATTGTTCACTGGTAATAAAATGATAACAGGTCATGTATAAAGTTCTTTTTTCTGGACAAACTTCTCTAGCAATAGCAACCAATATAATCTGGCTTTGATAGCAAGGTTGAGATCAGAGCAAAAAATATGCTGCTACTTTTGCAGTCCAGTGAATACCTACTTTAATTTTAATGTTGAAAAAATCAGCCTATAGCCGTATTAAAGTCTCATTAATCCACACTAATAGTGGAAACCTTGTATTTAGGCTGGCTTTGGGTCACTTGGTGTAGTCACATCAGGTATGTCAGAGGAGGAGTGAGTCACTCTATGTTGGAAATCACCAGAGGATAAAAACACAGAGATGTGTTTATCTCAGTGTATTGTGAGGATTTTTATCTGTAATGTTTATTAAAGCTCACAGAGGACATGCGTTGTAAGTCTGGGTATTGAGCTAAGGCTGTGCACTTCAATCAGCTTTGCAAAAATGCCTGTAGATAAAGTGTCTGTGCTAACCCTTCTCTGGATTATGCTCTGCACCAGGAAGCATATTATCCCTTAAAAGACCTTTTTTTATTCTTCAGTGTTACTGGCAGCATACCAGCAGGAGCCAGTTTTGAGTAGGAAAACACGTTCTTCTGCTCCTGTCCCAGTGCTGTGGAAGAGCATCTCCTGCAGGTCACACACAGGGCTTGGGGACATGGGTGGTCCTCAGAGTCCAAATGGGCCCTGCCCTTTTGCTGCAGGGAGGAGCTTTACTCAACATTGCCACAAAAGGCACCACAAAGGAAGGAATTTCCTAGATGGCTCAAGCAGGCTGACATGACTGCAGAAAGCTGTCACCTTCCATCTTCTCAAGCGAGCAGCCACTCCTCGTTGCTCCACTCAGAACACAAAGCCCCTGCAAGGCAAGGGAGAGGAAGGCTGGATGCTCCAATCTCTTGCTTTGGGAAGGCAATGCTTCAGAACTCTTGCTTTCCCCTGTGAGTCTGCTGGTGCACATGATTTGGGGTCAGATTTAATGGCCAAAATGGAGCCTGTGTGCTACTGGACTGGTGATGTGTACTCAATGTGGTGTCACCACCAGCAGCACCATGCCAGGAGGATGTGGAGGTGGAAGAGGATGCCAGGGAGCTGACTTAATAAGGTGTTTCTAGCTTCTTTGAGGCTGAATACCTATTATTTGCCATCATGTCCACAGAAGTGCTATGATCAGCACTCGTGGCAGCCAGAAGAGAGGGATGTGGGAGCTTGGAAAGCCAGCAATAAGTGACAAAGCCCTGCCTGATGAGTCCAGTGATTGTTAAGAGCAGAACTGAATCTGCACCACACCACTCTCTGCTCCAGCAAGCCTGCAAATGTTGTTGCAGAATGCTTCAGTTGGCAAAAGGAAGGGGAAACAGGATTGTTTTCTTTCATCTGTGGAACATTATATTTATTTACCTGTGTGTTTGTGGATCTTGCAGTCATAGAATGGCTTGAGTCGGAAAGATCATCCAGGTCCATGGGCAGGAGCACCTTCCACTACACCAGGTTTCTCAGAGAGCTTCATACAGCCTGGCCTTGAACACTTCCACGAATGGGGCAGCTACAGCTTCTCTGGGCAACCTGTGTCAGCACCTCACCGCCCCCACAGTGAAAAATTTCTTCCTAAAATCTACTCTAAACTTTCTCTTAGTTTAAAGCTATTTATCCTTGTCTTATCGTTACATACCCTTGTAAATAGTCTCTCTCCATCTTTCTTGCAGGCTCCCTTCAGGTACTGAAAGGCCAAAATTAGGTCACCTGAAAGCCATGTCTTCTCCAGGCTGAACAATCCCAATCCTCTCAGCCTTTCCTCATAGGAGAGGTCTCCTCACATCAACTTGGTGGCCTCCTCTGGATTCACTCCAACAGGACCCTGTCCTTCCTGTGCTGGAAACCCCAGAACTGGATGCAGTTTTCTAGATGGGGTCTCAGAAGAGTGGCTCAGAGTGGCTCAGAATCCCCTCCCTTGACAGCTGCCTACGGTGCTTTGGGTGCAGCCCAGGACACATTTGGCTTTCTGGGCTGCAAGAGCACAAGGCCAGCTCATGTCCAGCCTCTCACCCACCAGCACACCCCAAGTCCTTCTTAGCCAGACTGCTCTGGATCTGTTCATCCCCCAGCCTGGACTGAGAGCAGGATTTGCTCTGACCCGGGTGCAGCACCAGCTCTTGGCCTTGTTACACCTCATGAGACTTCCATACCAGATGTATCCATATATCTTACTGCCATATAGCAATCCTGGTCAGAAGGATGTAATTATGGTATTACAGAATCACACCTCCTCAGCATTATCAGAGGCCTTTCTATCATCTTCACAGACTTGCCCTCTTCTCTGTGTAAATATTTTCCTCGCTTTTCCCTTTTGCAAAGCAAAAAAGTTGTTTGCAAACTATTTGAAGAATATAAACAGCTCCTACGAGGGAAATGTCCTTGAAGCAGTGAGAGTGGAATGATTGTGGCATACTCACTAATAACATCTTCAGAGAATTACTGTTGCTTCATAGCAGAGGCATTTTCATTATAATAGGAACTATGTCATGATCCTCAGATTAAAATTTTAACTTCTGCATTTATCTGTTGAGTCAACAGTCACAGGTTACTGGTTCATTGGTAAAAGCTCTGAAGAATTACTCACCCCAAAGTAGTTCCATTTCCCATGATTGTCTCTTGGAAACTTTTGTGACGCATCAGGCAACAGAACAGGCAAAAGACCAGCACAGAACACTTGGATCTGACAGTATTCCCAGTGCTCTGCCCAGAGCTGGAAAAAGGAACCTGTTGATTCACTCTGCCATTAGCAAATGTGCAGATGACACCAAGTTGTGGTGGGGGGGTTGATCTGTTGGAGGGTAGGAGGGCTCTGCAGAGGGACCTGGATGGGCTGGATCGATGGGCTGAGTACAACAGCATGAGGTTTAACAACACCGAAGTGAAAGCTGTGCCAGAGGAGGTTTAAGTTGGAAGAAGTTCATCACAGAAAGAGTGATTGGGCATTTGGGATGAGCTGGGCAGGGATGTGGTGGAGTCACCATCCCTGGAGGTGTTTAAGAAGCAACTGGATGTGCCATGGACTGGTTGTCAAGGTGGTGTTACTTCATTGGTTGGGCTTGATGATCTCAAAGGTCTTTTCCATCCCAGATGATTGTGATTCTGTGATATCTATTACAGCTTGCTTACACTGGATGTTGATCAAGCGTTTGTAGTAAATTCACAAACTGATGCTTGTGTCTGAATGATGAGTTTCAGGTTGCCTGATACCTTTATCTGACCAAATCCATGCAGACTCAGCCATGTGCAGAGGAACTTGGCACGGCTGCACTTTATCTTTTTTATTTCTGGTGCAAGAGGGTAGGAATGAGAGGAAGAGAACATAGAAGGGTTCCCCACTGAGAATCAATTCTATAAATTATGTATTATGCAGACACTGTTCTGCTGATGCTGTCTGATCCCCAATTCTCACTTCCTTGTTTTTCCTTCTATAAATAGCTATGGCCAGGTTTTCAGTTGTAAAATGACGAGGGCAAAGCTAGAAACCTTTTCCATTCAATAACCTCTGCCAAAGAAGAATAAGGTAATATTTCTCATAACTGTGATGTCCTCAGGGTTTTAACAGTCTGGGAATACAAGCAGCACTGTGTTGTTGATAAGATTCTGGGAGTAAAAGTGGGAATAACGGTGCTGAATATTAAAGAGATATGCCCTATTTTAAGGATGATCGGTGTAAAACGTGGTATTGTGAACTTTTTCCTGTCATTTTTTTTTTCCTCTGTGTAGGACCACATTTGTTTTTTTGTCTCTCCCTCTAGATCCAAATGGTTTGACACAGACCGGACCTGACCATGCTCTTATAGGAGGAATAGTGGCTGTAGTTGTCTTTGTAACACTATGTTCTATAATTCTCCTTGGTCGATACCTGGCAAGACATAAAGGTAGGATATGCTCTGTGGAAGTTTAGTCACTGTTGGAAGCAAGGCATGATTTCACCTGGGAGTGCCATTCCCTTTCGCCTTCCCCCCTCTGCTAAATGATTTGAACAAAAAAATAGTTCTCAGTCCAGTTGCAGGTGAAGTCCCTGCGAATTTTAACCAGTTTTCCAGTGGGCTGGCTAAGGCAAAGGACATGGAGTTACTGTGTGCCCAAGGTCATCTTGTAAGTCAGTGATTTAGAGAGACCAGGGGGTAAGATTGTCCCTTGGTTTTGGATCTTAACTCCTGATACTTGATTACATGTTCTCATCATGTTCTCAGAGCTTAAACTAGCATATCAAGTCAGCAGAATTTATATGCTTTGAGTGAGCAAGATTTTTCATTTTAATGGATTATGCTAATATTTTAAGTGTATGTTTAAAAGATAATATTAGAATCCTGTGGTGAGTTTTCAAATCTGTTTATCAATGATCCCGCTGGAATAAGGGTTTCATTCCTGGGGCTAGCTTGACTTTATTCTCTGGTTTTACCTTAATAATTCTGGTCCCTTCATTTTCAGTCCCCTCTGCCACTAAAGATAACAGGAATGGAGTGACACTGACTTCTGACTTCTCTATGATTTGATTTTGACCTAGTTGGTTCCAAAATCATGCCTTGAGATTTAACCTCTGTACCACTTGTAGGCCTATTGCTAAAACTCAGTTGATTCCCTTTCCACACCCCTCAAAAAAAAAAAAAGGAGGATGAAAGTTGGTATTAATTCAGTAACTCTCATTTTCGATAGGATAATAATACACCTAGCAAATATAAATTAATAAGAAACATTTTTTCAATTTAATTTGATGGGAGAAAATCAGAATTTTTTTAATGAGCCAGTGAAAGTGTGTCTCTTTTGTTTTATTTTCCTGAAAGAACAGTTGTACATCTTATGCCAGCATAAATAATGATTTACACAAAGGGAAATTTGACTATTGTACACATTTCTATTTTAATTCATATCCAGAGCATAAAAATAGCTGTGATAGCATAATATGAGTTGGTTCAGTTAATAAAACGACCTCCATTTTGTAATTCTTGGAACCTACTGTGATACAGTTCTGTAAAATTAAAGCATAGATATGATCAAGGAAAAACAGAAATACAAATGATTAGTGGNGGCCCAAAAAAAAAAAAAAAAAAAAAAAAAAACAAAAAAACCAAAAAAAAAAAAAAAACCACCAAAAAAACCACGTTTATTAATTTCTATGTCTTAAGACTTGCTTTGTTTTTGATGGATAGCTATTTCATGAAATAACCAAGATTTTATCACTTATTCTATAATTGAAAAATATATTGGATATTACTGCAGTTAGATAAAGTGGAGTTTTATTAAAATTTTTTTATAATTTGTTGTGGATATATTAGCATTTGTATATGTGCCTTTACCAGTATAGGAATCAGTGTAAGTATTAACAAATTAGAAAGCTGAGCATACCTTTGTGATGTATATTAAAACTGTGTAAAAATATTTTTCATTCATTAAAATATTGGAGCACATTGTTTGAAATGTACTACCTATAATGCAGTGTAAAAAAAAACAAACCCTAATCTTTCTCCTTTTTTTTTTTTCTTTTCTCTTGTACTGATTCCTACAGGAACATATTTAACAAATGAAGCAAAAGGAGCTGAAGATGCCCCTGATGCCGACACAGCCATTATCAATGCAGAAGGCAGCCAAGTCAATGCAGAGGAGAAAAAAGAGTATTTCATTTAGATGCAGAGCTAGAATCTTGGAGTTTTACTTATCAGGCTGACTGCTGGAGAAAACTGGCTATCATTTCTCAGAATTCATTTCTGCCATCTTCTGCTATCTTTATTAACTCACATACCTGCTATAAGTAGCCAGTTTATGCCAACAATCAGCTGTTGACATCATCATTCTATAATTACAGTATCATGCGTAAAACAGGACATTTCTTATTGCCTAAAAATCATATCCACTGCTCTCTTAACATACAGTGCTTGAATATACAGCCTTAACAATGTTAATCATCATCTTAATCCAAGTTTTCTACATATTTAAGTGTTACGCAGCTTTCTTTTCCAGTTTTCTTTTATCATGTCCCTACTAGTATGTCATAGAACAAAATTCATAACATGTACTATTAGGTAAGGTCCTAATTTACTTACAGAAAACGTTAAGTCTAAGATTAGAGGTTTACAAAGAATATTTTATACCTGTCTATCTATAATTCAAAAAGCAACTTGTTTTTGAAACATGTGCCCTTGGAAACACAAATTGAAATCTGTTTAGTATAGTTTCCTGTATGTTTGGATTTGGTGGGAAAAAAGATCAGTCCAGTGAATTTTTTTGTTTCGTTTAGTTTTGTTTTGTTACAATTTAAATGGTACCTTGACAACAGTGCCATGTTTCCGTGGTGAAAACATGCTGAATAGCTATACAGATTCTGCAAAGTTAGGTAATAGAGCTTCTTTTGAAACAATTTGTCCTGCCCTTCTACTTGCTTTTGGGGTTCACAAAGATTAGAGAACTTTCTGAGTAATTTATGTTTTTGTAATTTATTTGCTAAACATGAACTCACCTGCCTACTCAAATTCGATGTGTTCATGGGGCACAATGGCAAGGCATTTTAGTATCTGTATATAGTGCATATAATAAATTCAATTAAACATTATTTGATACATATTCAACTTTTTTGGCAGTAGCTAAGTCAGTCACAAGTAAGCATTTTCTAATGTCCATTATATCCCTTTAGATATGACTCAAAATCAATATTCTGAGTAGATAACATGTGTTAGTATTTTTTTGTCTGTATGTCCTAGCACTGTTCAGCAGCAAACTTTTCTAGTTCTTGTTAATTTTTTCTTTGTTATACAATGGAAGCACAATGTTATATGGAAAGGTAGTTTTAAGCTAACAACCAGTGCACAGCCTCAGGTTTTAAATTACAACCACATTTGATTACTATCCTTAAAAAGTACTATTGAGTTGCTAAAATTCTCAGTTTTTAATTTGGCAGTTCCAGAGCTGCTTCTCTATGTTGGTTTGCCAAAAAAAAAAAAAACTTAAAAAAAAACTTAAAAAAAAAAAGAAAAAAAAAAGAAAAAATAGAAGTGTTAAAACAAAAGATATATGTTTTGTGTATACAGTAAATGGACTAATTCTTTATATTAAATTCCTGTCTATGCATTTTGTGAGGTACAAACTTATGTCACCGTGAATGATAGAGAATTCCTGCCATGCTTTTAGCTCCACAGTGAAGGTCTCTGTTTCAGATTATTTCTGAAATTTTTTTTTTTTTTTTTTTTTTTTGTGTAATTGACAGCTGAAAAATCACATGCTCTTAAATATGACAACAAAACACTGTAAGCCCATCGGCTTATTTCCTCTTCCAATGAAAAGAAAAGGTTGCCATAACAGGTCTTGGAAATGATTCTGCACTGGAGAACGCAAGTTGGTCTAGTTGGAGCTCGCTTTGCTCCTGTGTTTTTGCACCTTTGACAAAAGAAGTATTTCTCTCTGGTTGATGTATTTGTGAAGCATAAAAGCATGATGGTCTGCTGTAAAAGGACTTTCTCCTGGGATTTTATTTTTGTGTGGGGAAGGGAGAATTTGGAATACGACATCATGTGGTACGGTAAAATGGAAGATAAAAAGGTGCTGTGACAGATTATTTATCAGAAGAATATAAACCTTTTAAGGACAATATTAGAGTATTTTAATTGTTTTTGTTGAAGCATTTATCTTGTTAATTTCTAAGAAAAAAGGGTGACGTCAATCAAAGCAGCACTTTTTTTCAAAATATACAGACATAAATAATATGATGTGGTTGAGTGTTAACATAATAAATCATATACAGTATGACATTTTAAAGAAATAAGTCTGCATTGATGTGATTGCATGCTTGTTTTACAGTTCACTCCATACCCATCTGTGGAAAAATGCAATAATATGTTAATATAATATGGTAGTTTGAGAGAACCAGGTAGGTGCTACTAGACACATTGAAAACTAGTATAGGTTTACAAGATACTCATGTCTTTCAAAACATAAACATGTAAAAAGGCTGGCAAAGGAAGTCATTCAGTTTAATACCAAAAATATGGGTTCTTAATCACTGCAGTAAGGTACATTAGCTATAGTACAGTATCAAAGTTTTATTTCAGGACCTGGGGCCCAGTTCCACTAAGCTTTTAAGCACATAGTCAGCTTCAGGCGTCAGAGAAGTTCCCTTGGAGTATAAGGCACTGTTCATATGCTTATAAACAAAGTGCTTCCCTGGATGAGGGCCTTATTTGCTCAAGTGGAATTCCCCACCAGCGTGGTGTTTACGCCTTTCTTCATCCTTCCTAACTCCAGCTCGCTTGAATAGTAGGGTTGTTACTTGAACCATTACCCAGCCAAGGTCAGGTAGGACCTCCAAAAGCAGGATTGGCCTTGTGGTAACTGTTTCACACCATATTCTCCAGTGGCATAGAAACAGCATTTCAACTTGGCAAAAAAACACATGTAAATTGTACTGTTAAAACAGTTTGTTGGTTTTTTTGGTTTTGTTTTTTTTTTTTTTTCATTGGCTTTCAATTAAAACTCCTCACATGTGCTAATTTTTAACCCATTTGATCTTCTGTTGCCTTGCACCTAGTGATGTCCCTTGCAGCTGTGCACAGCAGGTGTGGAAAGCCCCACGCAGAGCATTCTACCTGGATAGCACTTTGCAGGCCTGTCTGGTCTTCACGGGTTCAAATTACTACACTGGGTACAAAGAGGCATCCCTCTTTTCTGTAAGCAGAATCATGGCTCAACACTAATGACATTAAGTAGGCTAAAAGCCAGTTGTCCATACCTTTTGCCCAAGTTCCCATTCTGAAAAAAAATTTACAAAAAATAACAGTTTTTTTGATGGTGTGAGGCACCCAGCAAGTGTGTAAAATGAAGGCTCTGAATGGGAACCACCTTCACTAAAATGTATGTGACATCCTCTCCCTCACTCACTTGCAGAGTAGTTTTCTCCAGACCAGGTAGCTAGTTTCTGCCAGTGTACTGTTTACAGTGTCGATTGCTGATTATTTTTAAACTTTTTGATGTAGACTTTAATTTTTTTTTTAATGCTTCAAGAACATTCTCACGATTTGAACAAGAAAGCGGTGCATCAGAAGACAAGGGGTGCATCATCCCACTCTTTTAGTGTCATCTGACAAACCAAGAGACAGTTTAAGGAACCTGATGTTTAACTTGAGGCTCAGAGTTTAAGCTAGAACACCTCAAAAAGTTTCCACATTACTTAAGGATGGTTCATCTTGCACTGAGACTCCCTCTCTGAAGGAACACATGAAGAACACCAACTTTTTTCTAAGTGAGACATGAAAGTTAACATCTTGTGTGTTTTCATTGCAGTATAATATATATATAAATATATATATATATAGCTATTTCAATGAAAAGAAAGGACAGAATCATCTGTAATTATGTAATTCATGATTGTAACAGCACTGAAGTTACCATGTACGCACATGTACAGTAGCTCTTTCAACAGTTACAGTGTAGTTACATGTAATTCCCTGTAACATAGCAGTTCTAGTGTAATTTAGTGCCACTTATTGTAAAGTGTTACCAAAAGGAAAACGGACTTCTTACCTTTAGAATTCCATTCAAATTAAAGGTAAGTTTATTAAATTAGCATCATTAAATCTGATATTGCGTTTCTTAATTAAAGAGGTGATTTAAAACTTTAACGTTCACGCTGCAGCTTCCCCCACCGCTTGCCCAGACTCCTCCAAATGTCTGATCTCTGCACTCCTAGGAACTGGTAATCTGTGATGAACATACCAAAAATCCCAGCTACTCCAACTTTAATTGAACAAGCTGTCTAATAAAGAAAAGCAGCAACAACAAAAAATGTTGAGTAATGCTTTTTATTAAGTGGCACAAAGTACACACTAAAAACTATGCAAAAATATAGGTAAATACAGTGTACTTACATGTAAGTATCTTGTACTTGCTGTGTATGGATATTGGAAAACCATGTAATTATAATATGCATTTTGGTTATTTCAAGCAGGGGGTGACCCCTAACAGTCACAAGGTAAAAGTGGAAGGTACATCTACAAGCAGTGGATATCCTAATGCAATATGTGTAATTCCTCTACTTGCAATGACAACTAATTTATAAAAAAATGCTTATACTGCTCCTCATTCTCACCAGCTTTGCTTTCCATTTTTTGGAGCACCGTTAAATACCACTGAAACACCTTTAGGCAAAGTAAGACACTGACTCCTCTAATGGCTTTGCTGCCAGCACTCTGACTGTCTGGCAACACTGTTCTGTAATCTTATTTCTGGCTCAACAGTACAAGTTTCATCTTTTTTTCTGTCCTCAAGGGAGCCTAGTATGTTAAGATGCTGAAATATGCTGCCATATGCCCTGGTATTTTTAGCATGAACAACAGAGAATGAGAAAGAGAGAGAGCTGCATTCTTCTGACCCCTATTTTGCTGAATCACCTCACCTGGAATTTCCACTACTTGCTCAGTAACGCCAGGTAATCTTAAATTGTAAGTACAAAATGCTTCCATTACAGTACAGAGGATGCCTTTAATGATAAAGCTAAGGTTTTTGTAAACATGAAGTTTTGTATTATAGATCTTTTTACTTCCTGACACCTTTCCATCATGCCCTTCCAGAAGAAATGCACCGAAAGACAGATAACATAGAATAGCAAAAGACAAGAATTTTTTTGTAAGCCTTCTTGTGGTTGCCATTGCTATCACCCTCCTGTGTGTCCTGTGTAACAGGTAAATAAATGTATTTAGCAACTGCCATTAGCATCATTCCACACTATATTCCTAGAATATGACATCTACCTCTTGGTCTAAATACTAGCTATGAGATATTTGTATACATTTTAAATACTATTGAATCTTTGCTTTAGTCTTGAAATGAAATCACTGTATTTTTTTTTTTTCTGTAAAAAATAGGTTAAAATATTGCCTGAGTTCATAATTCTTGCCCTGTTCTTATTAATTTTGGTGTAGTTTTAGCTTTTTAACAGGGCATAAGGACACAGCCTCAGCTGGTATAAATCAGCTTCACTCTGTTGCCTTAAATGTGGGCCAATTTACACTGGCTGGGGATTCATCCCAAACAGCTTAAAAATAAACTGCTATAACACATCAATATTTAGTCAGCTCTAGCTAATAATTTGCAATCCAACTGCAACACAGTTCTTCCTAGTAAGGCATGCACGTATGAAGAGAAACCTTAAAAAGCACATGCAAGCTTTTGAATTAAATATGCAAAATCAACACGGTCGAGATATCCTGACTTGTCTCTTACTTATTTAAACATAATATTGCCAGGGCATGTTTACATTAAAAACACTCAATGCATGTGGAGCAGGGAAGGACTATTGCAAACAGCAGGGGAAAACTTAGTAGAGAAGCCTTTGATGTCAACAGAACAGAGCAGAAACTCTTTTGAGAGTAGGACTTCCTACAGGGTTTTCCAGGTGGACCTAAGGCCTCTAAAACACATGGAAGTTGTTCACTTGGCATTAAGAGAAGCTAGCACAGTTCCTTCTTGCTATCGAGGAACCTTACCCGGCACTCTGCACTTCTTTTAACTCAGGAGAAAATAAGGGTACAAACATGGTTGAACAGCACACTTCTGTATCACTCCACATCCTCAGGATGCTCCAAGCCTCGTGCGCTTCCAGCAGCCCTTAAGGGAATTCTTCCAGCATCTAGGAATCATCCTGTTGCCGAGCTGTGTTCATTTCCTTCAGCAATATTTAATGTGCTCACAACCAGACAGAAGGTGTGAAGCCAATTTGAATGAATCTGCAGTTCTAGGGGCTTCCAGAGCCTTGCAGTAGATGGGGAAAAAAAATTAAAAAAAAAAAAAAAAAATTCTTCATGGCTTCTGTGTTTACTGTAGGTCTGCCCTCCACATTCTGTGTCTTAAGTCATTTATTCTCTGCTGGGCTGAAAGCAGTGGTCTAATTGGAAAGGAGGAAGGAAAAGTATCTCCTCTAAAAGGACCAGTCTGTGCTACTATTAAAGAAAAGTTCAAGGGGTTTTGTTTCTTCCCTTTTTTTTAAGATTTCAGGTGCAAAGCCAAGCCTGTTGGGGTCGGCACTTTAGCACTTTCCCTGTGTTCTGGGTCAAGCCAGCAGTGTTTCATGTGTGAGCTCTGATCTCATGTTTCAGCACAAATACAGACAGCCTTACCCTGCCCTTATGCATAGTGCTGAAAATCACCAATGCTATTTTCTTCTAAACATAATCATTTTCTCAGTCTTGTTCTAAAATGAAATATTGAGGGGTTTTTATAATAGGTGTAAAGGGAGGGAGTTTAAAGTAATAGCTTGTAAAGAAGATTGTAAGGATGATCATCAACTCTTTATGTTGATTTTAAAGAGGAGGATAGTCTTTAATTGCTGGGCTGATTTCTTTATCATTTCCTCTTTCTCTCCTTTCTATGCATATTGATTGATGTTAGTAAATATGCAGTTGCACATGTTGTCCTTTTTCTCTGAATGCAGATTTGCTTATACCCCTATATAGCTTTCATAGAAATATGCAAATATAACCTCCAGTCATCTGCTTCTGCTAAAACAGTGAGCCAAGAGAGTGAACTCATGGATTACTGGATTCATATATGTCCTGCTTCCATCAAAATTGAGTACAGTACGCCTATTGATTTCAAAAGAACAAGGCTCAAGTCCTTAATGCACATGTTTGAGTTGCTATTTAGCTCTTTTTCAAAAGAATTATAAAGCAATCCTTGTGCATCCTTTACTTTTAGCCTAGATATTTTATAACTACAAAACCCCTTCAGTTCAGCAGGAAGTTTCCTGGAATAAATAATAAGGCATAATTGGTGAAAGGACTATAACAACTTCATCTATTCACGGTCAGTGTGAGTGTATTCTCCTAGGAACTCTGGTGTGCTTTGCTCTTACACTGGCAATTTATGGCTCTGAGAAGGATATATATTTAAATGGTTCAGAAATGCAACCACTAACCTGTAAAAAAAAATCCATGGGAATTAAACATATTGCACTGATGATAAGACACATCAATTTCATTTTATTTCCTCATTAATAACTTTAAGCAGACAAAATGCATATTGTAATGTTGGGTACATGACACTTGCATGTTGCTATGCCTATATACTTACAAAGTATTCAATGTGTACTTGGTGGCGCTTAAAAATGTCATGTACAGTTCTTCTAAACATTCTTACAGGGTTCCCATCTGCACTTCATCTTTCAGAAAAGTCTTGTCAGAAAATTGTCTGATGAATATTATTGAAAAAAAAAATAAAATTTCAATTTTAGTTATCTGTTGGACATTTCTGAATTGTCTATTCATTTTATGCATTACCTGGTGCTTGCCAGTTTGGCAGTGGAGTTGATTTAGACCAGTGGCTGTACACACAGACTGTTCACCAAGCAGATTTTGGGTAGAATTGTTGCAGTCATATTCTTCTTGAAAGATTAATTCTGAGATTTTAAACAGTACTTCAAGGAAACCATATGTGAGACAGAATTACAAATTCTATTCTTTGTTTTGATGTTTCTATACTATTTATTGTGTATTGCTTTATAGTTTCTTCTGACTGACAAAGTAACAGCTGTCGGATGCCATTCTCACTGTAGGGGAAGTTTCATCCTTATGAAGAGGTCAAGTGATGAAAAGCATTTAAGCCTGTGGGACTTAAATGGTGGATTAGCCCTCTTGAAGGAGCTGTGGAATTCATGCAAGGTTTTCTGCACCACTTACCCTGTTTGAGTTGATGTTGTAAAGGGCAAGAAGGCCACCGGCCTCAAAGGGAGAGGGACAAATGTCAGAGGGGAGAGGAAATTCTTAGTGTGTCTGTGTTTATGAAAAAGAAACCAGTCCCAGGTTGGTACCCCCATGCAGAGTGCTCTTGCACTGTGCATCTCAATTTTCCTGTGACCTAAACTAACTACACATTTGACCAATGCAGAGTCCTGTTCGATTCAGCGGTTCTTACCTTTATTGCTTCTTTTCACTAAACCAAAATATTTCCTCTTCACTGATTTTTAAAGTGCAATAAGAAGCTTTTCAAACACAGCAGCAATACAGATTTTCACATTTTCCTCAGTCACGTGCCCATGACTTTTAGGGCAAAGCATGCTGGAATTCTACAGTGTACCCAAGCAAAATGACACAATCCAGAAAATTACACAGTCCAGCAAATTCGCCCCTGGATTAATAGTTTTCTGCATTCAAGCTGTAATTTTAGTACCGTCCTGATTTCTGTCACCAGCCAAAAATTTACCCATAGGTAACTGCACTTTGCTCTGTACCTTTCCCTGGCTGAGAGTAGATTTTTACAGTTATCACTCCAGCCTGGTATGTCCCTCATGTGGTTCCCTTAGAAAAAGAGTCCTAAATCTGTAAGTGCTGCTAACAAGTCTCTTTTTCCATCAACAGCAAGCAAAATTCCAGCCCTCTTTCTCACCTTCTGTAGTGATAAACAATGAGAGTCCCCTTTTCTATGGGTGTTTGGTTTCATTTGGTTTGGTTGGTTTTTAGTTTAGAGTTTTGTGGGGTTTTGTTTGTTTGTCTGTTTTCAAACAGGAAAACAAACAGGCTTTCTATAAAGACTGCCTGAAATTACACTGAATACTGAGAATAATTTCATTGAATACAGAGTCTCTGTACCAGCCTGTCATGGCATTATACACATTAAACACTGACATGTAGGAAGGGCTCCTTGCCCCTTTTAACAGTCATCAGGCACCTGCATGAAGATCCACAGAGTTTTTCAAAAGCAATGTTATAGAGGAACACTTGGCCCGGCCCTTTTGCTAAGTGTAAGGTAAAGGTAAGTGCAATTAGTGAAATTCAGAGATAATTAAATGGGGATAATGAAGATGATGCCTTGCTTGACAAAGAGTCATAGTGTGTTGCCTTCTGGTCCTGCTCCAAGCACTTGGCAACATCCTGAGCCATGGGAGGGCACTTTTGATTATCTCTGGGCTCCTTGCTTGCCCTAGCTCTTCCTCCCGCTGAGTTTGCAGCAATAGCTTCTCTGCTGCTCGGGGCTGAGAGGCTGGGGCCTTATTGATTCTGCAAGCTGCACACAGGAAGAAAAGAAGACAAGAGAGCATTTTTAAGCAAGCCGGAAAGGTTTTTCAGAAAGAGGGCCTCTCCTTTATTCTGTGGCAACTTACAGGAAATTAGCACTGATGTCAGCTGGTGAGGATAGCAACCATCCCTGCTCCGAGTATTGAGGGGGAGGACATCCTCTGCGCCGGGCTGGCTGGGTGGAGGGAAGAGAGAGCAGAGAGAGGAGGAAAACTGCACATGGCAGGAACATGGGAGACAGGTTTGTCCCTCTCTAGGTGTAGGACCAAAGGGGGGGCCTGTTGCTTTTCTTTTCATCTTGTATTCATGGCTAGAGGTGCAAAAAGAAGGTGATCCAACGGGGAGGTTCCCAAAGCCGCAGAACAGCAAGAAACGTCTCAAATGCTGATGCCATTGCCTGGCAAGGGAGCAGTGCTTCCCACTTCAAGGACTTTGGGTTGATTGAATGTAGGGAGAGGTGGGAATTTATAAGAGACAAAGGAAAGAAGAAGAGAGAAGAAAATCAGAATTTGAACCTTGACAGATAAGGTTGGGCAGAAAAGAAAATAATACCATTTGCAAGGGCTTTTAGTCCTGTATCGTGGCATTAGTCAGCCCAGTCTTGGGACAAATGAAATATTTTACATAATTCTGTTATTTTTCCGGTGCATTTTCTTTTTTTCTGGAGCATCTAATGGTAACCTCAGAGACAAAAGCACATGTACCATGAGGTGATCCAGTTAAAGTGCATCATTATACTGCACTCACTCACGTGGGATGAGATTACCCTCCAGAGCAGCAGTAAGCAACATGACTAAGAGCTGTCATATCTATTTCTTCATCCACACCCCATGAAGGAATGTGTGTGCAATGAAGCACTGTGCTTTAGGTTTTTTTATTTATTTATCTATTTTCATATTTCCCCAATGTTTATGTAAGAACTTTATATTTTGAAAAGCACTTTGTACTTGGAGATGAAACCAATGCAGTTTGTGATCGTTCCTTCTTCCTGTGAGATTCGATGCTCCAGTTTTAGCAAATTCTCCCTGTAAAGCCTTCAGTGGGATAGAGGAATAATTTTCTTGATGATCTACATTTATGATCTCTAGCAAGACTTTTAACTATACTCACATCCAGCCTTTAAAGTAAGGCCCAGGACCTTGAAATTAATTCTGAAAAGCTGATGCAGGCTGCGGGAAGGAGGCTGAGCTTGTTTATTAAGAAGATGCATCCAAGTTTTCCATGCTTTTGAGGGTACATGAGGACATTTCTCATGGCAAACCATCCTGCACAGCTCTAACCCACCTGAGAGGTGACACAGGTGAATTGCTGTCACCAGCTTCATGTTAATTTATTGCCTGAAGGTGGTAACAAGTCATAGCTGCTGGGGGGGGAGGGCAGCAATCCTCCTGTTGGGAGTGTAGCAGTGTCTCTGTGTCAGTTTGGGGCTGGTTTTGGCACTCCTAAATTTTATTTAGGAGTCTGGATAAAGTGGTGCCCTCTTCATGCAGGTAGCACAGGATTGCAATGCTTCTGATCAAGCCTTGTCTGCACAGGGCAGCTGAAGGTGATGTATGAGAGGTGATGTATGTGTTAATCCCATGGGATTGAACAGCTTCATTTACTGAAAGATGAATTCTAGGTCTTCTTCTGGTTCTCCATGAAATTAGTGGTTGGCTCTAAGTTAGGGGGTTTATTTTTCAAGTTGATGAGCTCATAAACAACAAGCACAGCTGCACAGAAATGGGCACACAAACAAGCACAATACTTCCTGTATTTTTCTCTGCCTATTTCTTGCCCTAGGAGACAACTTCTACATTCTTTGCTACTTCAGGTTCATGATTTTGTAACTACCATAGTCTCTTAGGACACAGCTTCCTCTTTTTCCTATTTGTTTTATACCTGCATGGCTGCTAGTGATGCTTTGTGTGGCACAGGCAAGCTAACTCCAAGTTTACTCATTGATCAACAAGTTTGGCTCTAAGCTTTTCAGCAGGAAGCATATTGAGGCTTTCTAAGGGAAGCCATAATATATAAAAAGTGGGAAGTGGTGATGCCATTTGGGTTTTGCCTTTTTTCTTTTTTATGTTCTCTGCATTCTACACACATACATTTGTAGCTCGGTAGCCTATTGTATTAGCAGCCAGTTTTCCATGGCCTTTCCCTAGGCAAAAAGACAAAACAAATTCCAGAGCTCCAAGCCCTGGGAGGTACAAGGCCCCAGTGCTCACTTGGTTCTTCCTGGGACCCAAGGCTGAGAACAACTCTTCGAGATACATTTCATGGACACGGTACAACTGGTGCTGAAGGGGAGCTCCAGGAAATGGGCTTGACCTGGGGAATTGCATCACCACTTGTCCTCCTAATTGGTGCCTTTTAAGAATTATGCTAATTTCCTAAAACCTATAAAATATACTCACCCTTGGGTGAGGGGGTGGGCTTTTGTGGGCATCTTTCCATAACTGCTCCTGAAGGCCTTCATTAAAGATCCCCTTTTACATTACCTCCTCACTATAATTATCTCAAGTTTCATTTCCAGGTCGAGAAAAACAGTGGAAAATGTTATCTATTTTCCCACTATACTCGGTACAGGAAGGCAGTATCCACTGAAGTGGGAGGGAGATTCAGCCCCAGCTCCTGAAGGTGCTGGTACCTGAACCGAGGATGGGAAGGAAGCTGGTGTGTGGCTGGTTTTGGCTGTGCTGCAGAGTGTGTGTGTCAGCAGAAGCACCAGATCAGGGCATTATATGATCACCAAATCACACATCTTTCCCTGCCAACAGCACTCTTAATTTCCTTCAAAGTGGGAGGGAAATAGCAAAGCTTTTTTTCAATGCCCCTGTGGCAATGAATCTGCGTTTTCATTCAGGAAATGAATCATGATCATCATGCCCTTTTGTAGGGCAAAACTAGACAAATGGTGTTTCCCTTTAATGCTCAAAGCTAACAAGTACAGAACTTGTAAGGAGCTAGGAATGGGAGGAAGAAAATTATATAGGCTGCGTGGGGTGGAGAAGAACGAGAAATGCAACAAAAGTGAGAAAAAAGAAAGGTGTTGGCAGGAGGAAATGCTGCAATACCTCTCCCAGCACTGAAAGTCTCACAGTTAAATTGTGAATGTGAGGTTCAAAATGAAAGGAGGGGGGCATAGCTGAAGATTCAGATATAACTGCAAAAACTATTCAGGGTTCAGGGAGGCAATGAAAGAAATTTCAAAGCAAAGCCCGAGAGAGAAAAAGGCCTCTCTGGAAGAAGATGATGGCAGACTGAGAAAGTGTCACTTTGACACTGCTGAGGTGCCCTGAAGTCCCCAGAGCTGGGACTGAGGAGGCATCACATCAGATTCCCAACAGAAAGGACTTCCACTGTCACTCACAGGCAGCCTTGAGCTGATCAAAGGGTACTGCCAAAAAGCCACACTGAACTCAGGAGCCCGAGAGAGCAGAGTGCCTACAGGCAACACCTTGAGGATAAAATCTGTAGGAGACAATAAGGTAAAAGTGAATAGCTTGAGGTTCCTGTAGTCACCAGAAGCCCTCTCCCCATAACTAATGGGAAATGATGACGTGGTCTAAAGCATTCCCTACTCTTTTAGGGTAAAAGTACACCAGCAGCCTCAGCTGGAGCGGGAATATTTGATATAAATATTTACATCTGCAGAACTCTTCTCTCAAAGCTGTACTGGAGACATAAAGGAAGTCAGCAGCAACTGCTTCAGGCCAAAGCTCTGCCCCAGCTATCAGAAGGAAATGGCAAGTGCAGTCATAGCCCCTGTCACCAGCTGCCACCCACTTACTCGGGTGCTTGCCAGAAAGAATGACAGACAGTTACTCTCTGACAATGGCAGTGGCATTCTCACTCCTTCACGGCTAAAAGGAGCTCTAAAACCCCTCTGTTCAATTCATACTGAAAGAGGCTAAACCTTGATGCACTATTAATAAGCTCAAGAGACAAAACTTGGAAATCTCTCACCTCCTTACATACCTCTGGCAGGAACTTCCTTCCCAGAAATAATCTCCTTTATAACCAGCCAATGAAATTTGTTACAATTATCCAAAAGAAAGGGGTGAAGACCATTGTCAGAGTTTCATGAGCTGCAGAGTTCATTGTACAAGCTATGAAATTCTCTTGCAAATGGAAATGAAGTACTCTGTAGAAACAGGGATCATTATATAAGGAGATAAAGGAAAGCCCTTGCTGCCCTATATCCCTAACGAGCCAGCTAATTTATGGTTTTACTTTTTCTAATGACCAACAGTGATTTGGCAGACATCACCTATGTATGGAACAAGGTGAAACTGAGAACCATAGAAATAAGGCTGAGTTATAGCTAAGCTAGTTCAGTTTAAAATCAGCCTAACTCCCCCAGACCTCTGTGAAATTACTCCTGATTCATTTGGACGTACTTAAGCATGGAACCCAATTATTGTTTTTGAGAAGTGTTGAGTGTAGTGTCATGCTGGGGCAAGGAATGAAGAAAGGTTTGTTTCAGCCTTTTTTTTCTTTCCTCATTGCTTTTTTCTTCTTTTTTTCCCTCTTTGAATGACCTCTTATGCCAAAGTTCTCATTAGCCAGCATCAGAGATGTCAAAAAAAACTGCATGAAGTGTTACAGTAGTTACTCAAACCTCGTCTAGCCTCTGTAAAAATCAGTAGCATGTTAATGCATTGACCTCTGCCAAGAAGCTGGGACAGCTCTACAGCTTGTTTCTAAGCTAATGCATAGAAATTGGAGTGGGAGGATATTGGGAAGGATCAGTGGCTGGCACAGCCATATACTGGTAGAGAATTGCCCATGTATCAAGTTAGAAAATGTGCAATTACAACTGGATAGGAAAAAAAAATCTGAAAATAATGGAGGGATTTGGTATTTACTTTTTTGTTTGTTTTCTCTGAAGGCCTATATATTTACTAGAACTCATGGGAAAGCAGGGTGGGTTGTTTTGGGGGTTGTTTTGGGGATTTTTTTTGTGAAAGGCTACAGGAGGATTTGTCAAATATGACAAGGGAAAACCATGAGCAGATATTCCCAAGAAGTTGTTATGTGAGTGAAATGTGAGCCTGCAGGGAAAGGCCTGGGAATTAAATGTCCCCATAAAATTCACTAGGCACAGCTGCTTTCAGTAACTGTGCTAAGCTGCAAGAAATGCAAATGATTGATTTCTAAAGAAGCAGAGCCCCCAGTAGAGTGTGACTAACCCACATCCCCTTGCTCCTTGCTGGCCACTCTAGTGCTCAGCTTGCTGTGAAAAAACAGCCCCTTTGCTGGTACAGAGCTGGCACCAACAACCAGCTAAAGTTGTTGGTTGGTTTTTTGTGTGTGTTTTTTTTGTGTGTGTGTGTGTGTTTTTGGTTTTTTTTTTTTGGTTTTTGGTTTTTTTTCTAATGGGACTGATCCAGCAGTTTCATCTGGCTGGTACAGGATTACAGCAGCATTTCCTCAGTGGAGAACTGGGCTTTAAACCAAAAGCAGAAGTGTCTGTAAGACTGCTGTGTGAAAAGTCATTTCTCACCAGAAGACTTGCCTTTTCCTGTGAATTGATTAAAAAAAAAAAAAAAACAACAACAACAACAACAACAAAAAAACACTAAGAAAAAATTTGAAAACTTTATTGAGGCGATCCCTTAATTTATTGAAATTGCCTATTCTTTCCTAAATTTATTTGTGCCAGATAGCATTCTTTAGGAAAGTTCTGATAATCAAAAGGGGGGGAAAAAACCCACCAAGAAAAAGGGTAGGAGAGAAGGGTTTAAACCGTATTCAAAGTTTTGCTTTATTTGTTTGGTTTTTAAACACAGTCTGGAAGTACCTGGGTTTCTTACTGCCTCCTACTGTAATGAATTAGAAAGTTGAAACATGTCTTGCAAACCAGCATTTCAGATGTTACTTGGTCTGTAATGAGTGAGGATTGCCTCTCTGACAGTGTGCCTGTGCCTCTTGTTAACCAAAAGTCCCATGACAGCGTGATTAAAGAATACAGATCTGCATCTGGGCTGATCTCCAAATATATCTGATATATATATATATATATACTGATATCTCTAAATATATTTATTCAAATCCCTGGGCACCTTTTGTCTCTGACTCTCTCTGTGTCAGTACTCATCTATTATGTTGTCAACATATTAGGGGGTGTTCTCTTCCCCAAATCCCTGTAGCTGATAGGAGCAAAATCAGTATCAGCTTACCTAGGTTTTACTGCCTTTTGAGCAAGTCTCGTATCCAATCCATGTTTTCCATGTATGAAATGAAGTTAATATTTAAGGCACATTTTTAAAACCCTTGCAAGATTGTCATGTTAAAAATTAGCCTTTGCCTCTTACTAATATGTTAGTTTAACATGTATTAGAAATCCCATTAGATTTGCACTTACGTGGTCTCAGGGGAGCAAATGTCTGTGACAGCCACTGATGTAGAAAGAAACTGAATTCAGCAGCATCTACTGAATTTGCTAATAAACCCAGCTCAGGTGCCTGTCAGAGCTGGGATGGCAGTGCCTAGTCTGGAAATAAGCAGGCATCTCTGAATCCTGACACTGGAGAAGGAATGTTCTCCACAGGACAGCTCGGCTCCACGTCTTCAGCAACGCAGAGCAAAACAACTTTGGAAACAGATGTGCCGTGTGACAGTCAGATGTGTCAGTAACTCGACTCAAGAGAATAATTAAGGTTTTGCTTTAGTGCAGGAGTTTTAATAGCATAGATATTTTTTCCTGGTATTTGTTTCAAACAGAAATCAGTGACTTACAGGGAGCTGACAGTAGTGACAGGAGTTGAAGAGACAAAAACTACTGGAGACTTTCCCTCCAAGTTTTGCTGCTTCTATAAAATGTTTGCATAGTCTGAGTATAGCGTAATGCAACCCTCTTTGTCTATTCAAGAAAAATAAATTATTGTGTGAGTTAATTAATAAAAATAATGCTATTAATAATTTAAAGATATTATCTGATACTAAGGTACAACCTGGTTGCATAAAGTACAAGTTCCTGTACAGATAAATTTCTCTGGTTTTTGACTTTAGCCCTAGAGCTTTATCTAAAAGTAGCAAAATTATTGTTTTCTACTCTGTCTGTGCTCTGATATGGACTAAACAACTTATTAGAAAACATGGGATTATAACAATACATCCTTATTTGAGGTATTGCCAAGTTAGAAACCCTGCATCAACACTTCCATCACACTCTTAAAACTTGAAAAGTAGTGCTTCAGCCTGTGTGGTTAGTTCAAAAGATTGCAAATGCAAAGTTTACAGAAGTGTGTGACAATGATATATTTGCCAGCAGCAAATTAGTCCAAGTGAGTTGTAAAGCTTGCTCTGACATATATAATTCTTAGCAGGTTTCAAACTGTCTCCTCCAGGCTGTGATTAATTTCATTAGATATTCTTAAAGTTAAGAAAAAAAGGAAGAGTAATAAGGTAGTCTGTCAATCACAAGTTCTAAAACAAGAAATATATCTCAGATTAAGTAATCTTTCCATTCTGTGGAATTGATTCTCATCTCACTGACATGTAAATGGTTCTGCTGCACTCATAACCCACACATTTAAGCAGATGAAGATTTAATTTTAGCACCAAGCACTGATGTCTGATGTGTTTATCTCAAAAGGTCTCTCCCAAAATGGAGATTATGCAACAAAATATTTTAAATTTACCTGTCCCCAAATAATGTGAAATACCACATAAATGACAAAATTATGTGCCCATAGGAAAATGCCATTACATAATTAAAATGGAAAACTATTCATATTGTGCAATGAAGAGTATTTATGCCATAAGTGAAAGATCTAAACAGTAATTTAAAGCTAGAATTATGCTTTTTTCATGGTCAAGTTATGAAGCAAATTTTTACATTCATCACAAAGATACCACAATGACAGAATTTATGTGGGAAGGCAATTTGCAACGTGAGAACCTAACAATAGAAATCGTTAAGGTGGCTCGTGGCTAATGACAACATGGCTTTTGTTAATCCTTGATGATTAAATATTAGGTTTTTTCCCTCTGATGATTCCATCACTGATTTTAATTCCCAAAAGAAGCTTGATCTATTGACAACAGTATTATTTTTTTAAAGAGGAGGGACACCGTTTCTCAGTCTCCTGCACACAGGTTTTGCTCATCACTTTCTGACCAGGCAGATTTTCATCTGTGCTTAGGACACAGAGTGTTGGGTTTGTCTGGTGATGTGTGGCAGCTGGCCATCATTGGCCTCAGCTGTGGCCATTTTACTGACCCTTTCGGGGGTGTGGAAGGAGACAGGAAGTTAGATTGCCTATTTCTTACTTCTGCCCACAGTCCACTCTTTCCCAAGTGCTGCTCCCCACAGCTTCCAGCTCCCCCTTCTGAAGGCAGACAACAGCAGCATGACAGTGAAATAAAAACCTTTATTCAGTACAGGATCCAAATTTTCTAGATTACTGCTTTTATTGTTGCAAGACACCTGTGATAAAGGGTGGGTAATGATTTCATGTCACAGAGAGGAATCTGAGAACAAAGAAGTGGATTGGTAAAGGGGCTTAAGGATTGAAATCATGTGTTTTGATATCTAACCTTTAGTGCCTCTCTGCCACAGCAGAGTCCAGAGCTCTGTTTTAAATCTCTGTGTGTGCCTAGGGCATGGATTTGGGTGTCTAGGATGTGGCTCCTTAGCCCACTGAACAGGGATTCATTTAAAATAGTTGTGGAGAGTTGGATGGCATGAGATGCTCACAAAAGGGGTAATTCTGAACTTTCACCTTTCTCTGAGGCTTTGACAAGTGAGCTGACTGTACCATAAATCAGATCTTCTTTTGGGCTCAGTACTGGAACTGTTACCTGAACTTTTTCCAGAAAGCAGGTCAAACAGCAGGCTTAGCAGGAAGGGTAATGGGGCTGTGTGGTCCCTGGTGTCAGTGTTTTCAGCTCTGGCATGAGTGCTCTTCTGTAAAGTGATATGGCTGCAGAGACGCCCACGTTTGCTTCAGGGTTTGTTTGTCACCACTGCTAACTCTCAGAAGAATAAGATCACAACTTTACTGGGTCAGTGATGATGAGAATAACTCTAAAGGTTAACAGCTAGGGACCTAACCCATTCTTTTGCAAAGTCAAATCACCTAAGAAAGAATGGGAAGAGCACATTCCTCCTCTTCCTCCTTGCCAGCACAGCTTTGTTTCAGCTCTGTGGTAGTGGTGCAGGAGCCTGAAGATGCAGGCTGGAATTACCCCAGGCAGAGGGCCTTCTCCCAGATCTTTTCTGAAGCAAAATGAAACATTTTTTCACAGCAGGTGATTTCTTTACCTGCTTAGACCTATGTAAGACATGAAGGCACTGTTGCTGCTGCTTTCTGTCTGACTTCTGAGGCCAGATGGGACCTGACAATTGTTCGCATTAAAACATACAAAGGACAAGGCTAGCCATCTTTTTGCCATCAGATGACTGTCTGTGTTGTGAATAGTTTATGGATGACCAGTGTGTTTCTCACATGGGAAACACACCAGCCAGCCCAGAAGGGAGTTTTATACCCCCAGCTGAGCCAAGCTGCAATTTTCCACTTGGCACTACTCGCTTGGGAGTTGCCACTAGTGTCAGCATCAACTTGGGGACTGGCTCAGGAAAGGGGCTCTACTTTGTACATCCATTTGCACCCCTACTCAGGCCCTCCTCATCACAGCAGAGGCTTTTCAGTCACCCATGGATGCTGTCACATGGGTAACAACACAAACTAATTCTTTTCACTTCTGTGTAGGCCTATAGTAAAGCGGAAAAACAGGAGATAATAGAAATGCTTGAGCAGACAAATGGGAGTTGGGCTTTTTGCCACTTTCTCACTCCAGTTCCTCCCGTGCCTCTCACTCCTGCTTTGCAATAACCCCTGCTGCTCCCATCACGTGTATCTTGACCAGAGTCTGTCAGTCATGGTTTCAGGGTGCCAGCTGTGATGTTATGTTGTGCCAAGTGTGGCCTGAACTGAGTTGCTAGTGTGACTCACTATCAAATCATTTTCTCCTGTGAGACAAACAAGATTTAATAATTACATTTAAAAAAAAAAAAAAAAAGGAAAATAAAAAGGGGGAAGGGGATGGTGATTTTAGACATGACCGTTTTGTTGGGTCTGTTGGCTTAGCTCCTACCCGAGTTAAAAAGTATATTTACTAGCCTTTGTTTTCACACAAGTTAGCAGTGAGAGGCCTGAAATAATATGGGAGAAATATAGCCTGAAATGAGGAATTTTTTATTGTAAAAGCACATGGATTGTTGGGGTTGTCTGGAGCAATTTCACAGAAACAAGAGCAGATTAAAGGAGGTAATGACATGTTTGTAATTTCATTCCTAAGGCTCATGGTGTCCTTGCCTCTGTCTAGTTTTCAGCCTGGAGATAAATCAAGGGCTTCAATTTCCAAATCTGTCATAGAAGCTTCACAAATAAAAATGCTGACAAAAAATATCTGCTTTTAAATGGCTACTTGCAAGCACTGACAACTAGCAGTCTATAGATCTTTCACCTTACAGAGAAGAGAAGCAGTGTGCCTTGCCAGGAAAAATGAAGAGCAGAAATGCACTGCTCCTAAAGTTAAAGTAATCTAAAAGTATGACAATAATAAACCATTTACAGTCATGTTTTGAATGCTAGATGAAAATAGATTTCAGGTGGTATATTAACAAAGTCTTACAGCTGCCTGGCATAGAAAAGAATGGATGTGGCATTGGAATAAGAAGTAGAGAGGCCATGTGGGCAAGAAAAATTCCTTCCCAGCTGCTATGGCTGTTCCACATGTGCTCCTCTGCACCCACAGAGCCCTTGTAAGTGACTGGGGAGGAGTGGGAAACAGGCATCATAAAAACCAGTGCAGATTATGCTGGTTAATGCTGAATAATTTGCTGTACCTGTTAGCTGCAGGCCCTAGATTTTGCAGGGTCTGAATTCCAATTATAAGTCAGAGCTGGAGCAGTTGATAGTAAAAGACAAACTAGGCCAGTTACTTTGCTGAAACTTGGGGTGATGGAGCTGAGGAGTGCTTCTCCTGGGGCACTGCAGAGTCCCTGACCCCACAAAAAGTCCTCACACAGGGATTGGTGTCTGCTGCTCACACCTATAGTCTCCTTGGTCTGTGGCATTTAATTCTGTAGACAAAATTGCAAAGCCACATTGTGGTTTTGAATACCCCCCGAAACTCTTGCTGATTTCAGAGGCAGAATAGGATGAGCCAGCCCCCCCATGCTGTGGCTTCCTGACATGTTGGACCTGCTCCAGCCTAAAGCCAGAGGATAACTTGGCATGCAGACTGTGTGGGGCTCCGCTCTGAGTGCAAGACCTGAGCTCCTGTGGCAGAATAATTCCACCCACACACCCTCCTTTCCCAGGAAAGTGCTCATTCTTTACCCTCTGCTAACACGTGCATGTGTGCATTTGCTGCCTTTCAGCCAATTCATCTCTTCAAGGCTTCAGCCTGGTAAATTCTGAAACGAGATGTCCAGCAGTTTCCATATCCAGGGGGTGGGATGAATGAAACATGCTTCAGGCATTTGAAGTGCCTTATGTAAATTTATTTCATGCATAAGCATGTCGCCCTTGTGCAGTGTGACCCCCAGGATTTGCTGTGGGCAGGCTCTGTGGTGGCTGCAATCCCCGTTGCAGCAGGAGCAGTGCTCCTGTCCTGCCTAACAGGCAAATGGCCACAGCTGGCCTGAAGGTGATTTGTAAGGCAGAAAAAGAGAACATGCCAAGGGAAACTTGTGTCTAGTGGTCTAGTGTAGACCTATAAGTGAGAAAGGATAAGATATGAAAGATAGAGGATCATGTTGTCTAGCTAAAACAAGGATTTTTATTTTTTTTAATGCCTGAGAACTGCCTGTCGGACATAATAGCTTTCTAGGGCAGGGAACTTTACACATACCTCTGCCATCCATTGATGGGGATATAGCATCTGCTCAAGACAGTGATTGTCTTCATAACCACAGCCTTTGTCAGCTGGCTGGGCTCAGAATGAGTCTGGAGAAGGTGGATGCTCTCATTTTGCTCTTCACAATTTATGCTTCAGGGTCAACTGAGCACTGTGAACCTCACTGCTCTAATTTTGCTTCTGGTTTTATCACAGTTGTAAAAGGAAGGGTTAGAAAAAGTTTTTACTTCAAGTCGAGGACTTGCCACCCCAGAGCCACCGAGAGACGAGGCTCAGTAAGCAGCTACCTCTGAGGGTTTTATTTCAGGAGAAGTTTTAGAAAAGGAATTCTTTAATCTGTTGGTCTGGAAAGTCATCTGCGAACAAGGGCAAAAAGGGTTAGTATTTTTAGGACATATATGTTCAAAGAGCTGTGCACAGTGCTAATGCACAGCCATTAACAAATTGATCTCCAGCCCTTGTGCACAGTTAAGTAGGAACATTTTTACAGCTGGGGAGACCGACACAAAGCATCTTGCTCCAGGCTGCCCAGCAACAGAACTGGCTTTAGAAGTCAGCGTCTCCTGTCTCCCTGTGTCATTCCCTCAGACAGCACTGCCATGCAGCAAAAAGCTGAATCAGAGGCACCTTTCTGTGAGGCTTAAAGAGCATGACCATGAAATAAATATTGAACAGTTAAAGCAAAAGGCAGTCCAAACATTGCTGCTGCATTTTGAGTGCCGGGGTCCGCAGAGCAAAACCATTGATAGTTTGGTAAAACTAACACCAAAGACATTAAGTTTTATTATCAATATCAGATCATTGCCCATCTTGGTAATCACTGGACTATGTGTTTGATAAAAGAATGTTTGAGAACAGCTAGGGTATTATTATATATAATTGCTCTTTACAATGACTGGGTATCTCTGGTGAAAATGAATCAGTGATCTCCACTATAGCAGAATCTATTAAATAATTGGAGAGCATGGCTGGTGCCTTTGATGTTGAAAGGAAGAAATTCAATAAGCAGTCTCGTCAGGCTTTCTAACACAGCAGAAAAAAAGGGCTGCAGGCAGGAACATACTGACACTACAGGTCAGTGAAGGTTTATGGATTTGTGTGCCTCAGAAAGGAGGCAGAACCTACTGTACAGGACTGTTGAACCTTTAGATACCTCAGGGTGTCGAAGTATTGTTGTGTAGCCTTCTAAAAATATAAATGGTAGGGCCAGACATCAAAAGTCTCTCCCCTGCCCACATTTTATGAGAATATCATGTGTCCTGAGGAGATGTCAGAACGGTGCTTCAGCTGTTTTGCTATTTGACAGTGGCACATTATCCTTAGAAGATTCATTTTCACATTTATTAACCCATCTCTGCCTCACAGACTCTCATCTCTCCATCAAAGAAGTGCCTGTTTGTCTTTGAATTAATATCTTACATGTATGTAGTGGCCTTCATTGCAAAAAAAGAAAAAAGGCATTCAGCTCCCTCTGCCAAATGCAAAACAGCTGGCAGGTACTTAGTACATCACCCTGGGAGGAGAGCTGGCTGAAGAAAGCACAAAAAAGTCCTTATTATCTTCTAACAAGAGGTACCCAGGGACATTTAATGTGACCATGGGACCAGCTTTTTACTGCCTCCTCTGACAAAACTGCACACAATGCACCTCATGATGCACTCTTTATCTGCAAGGCTGAAGGAGGGAAAGGGATCAAGGGGCTTTGAGGATCAAATTATACCTCTCTAATGTTCATAGCAGCATTTGTGCTGGCATTAGGCCATAGAAGGGATATTTGGGAAAAAACAGTTGACAAGATCAGGTTGGTTGGTCATTTCCTCTGTAGAGATTTGCAGTAAAAGGGAGCTGAGCACCCCAGGAGCAGCCAGTTAATGCTTCTGCAATGCAATGCACTGGGGGTAGCTGGTGCACAATTCTGGGGCAGTGTCAGTGGCCTGCCCCACTGTGGGTGGCCCATTCCTCAGCACAGCTCATTTTCTCCCACCTGAGGGGCCAGCAAAGGTGAAGGGAACTGTCCAGGGGAAAGCACAAACACTCTGTGGTGACTTCTCAGTCTCTAGGGCAGAAAGCCAATGTCCCTTGTGATGCTGACCTGTGCCCGGGGCCAAGTCAGCATCACAAGTGGTGACATGGTGACAAATGTGCTGTTGCCAGGGTGTGTGAGAGATTGGAGAGCTGGAGGGATTTATAATTTTAAAATCCCTTTATCAATCCCAAAGTTGTGTGGCACAGGTTTGGGTGCAGGCAATAAAATGGGGTCACCCCAGTGCCTTCCTAGGCAGGCATCCAAATCCTCTGTGAATAAGCCTGTTTGGGGAGCTGTTGTCTCAATGTGGCATTGAAAATCCTCTGGACAGCACTATGCAAATCTATTATACAGCATTTTTCAGTATGTCTCAAGGAGTCCACATTATTATTGTTCCATATCTCACATCCATTGCCTGTTTGTTTCATAAATACATACCAAATGTTGAGCGTAAATTTTTCAGTAATAGGGTCTAAATTTTTTATCCTATTCAAAAGATTTTCACCTTTAGTGAGACACATCTCCCGTACAATGTGATGATTTAAGTTTATATTTTTTTTACTTCACTTTATATTGAACTGTGGGAAAGGTCTAGAATATAGATTTATTATATATGAGTTAATGCCTTTTCAGAAGTCTCAAACAAAGTTGGTTTGCTGTGAAACCATTTTTCTCATAAAAATTTCTTCTCTTCCTTGTCCACTTTTTTCAAGCTTAAGCAAATTGAATGAAGAATTCATACACAGATCAAAGAGAATGTTAAAGAGAAACTTTCCTGACTTACTTTCTCTTTTAGGATCAGTAACTTTTCATTTCAGATGTAGTGTCTTGATGAGCTTTTTTTTTTCCTCACCTCTGTGCCGTGCTGCAGTATTGCTATTAAAATATCTTTGCAGCTTCATAACTCCCCAATACAGCAAGGAGCTCCATGATGTACAAGTGAAGTTTTTCTTGGAATATTGTGATTAAAAAGAGCAGATGAGTACAGGAAAGCAAGATGATCAAAAGGCTATATCGAGCTTCAGACCCTGATCCATGCTTTGGACACTTCATAAGGATTCTGTAGGAAAAAGGATAATAGATTTGTATTTTTGGACCAACTTCCAAGATCACCCAATATTCACACACTTTTCCAGTGCACACTCAGCCACAACACTGATAATCTTTGTTAGAGTGTGGCTGTTGATAAATTTGGGATTCAGAGCTTGCAGCTCTTGCGGGTCAGGGCTTTAAACCTCCTGTGAGTCTGAGCTGAACACAGAGACAGGAACTGGCCTGTGCACGCTCAGCTTGTCCAGCAATGGGCTGCTGGGACACTGTAGTGCCCAGTGGCTTTGAGGCATCTGTGCTCACTGCCATGCTCAGCATTCCAGCTATTCTGTCTTCAAACCACATGCCCCAATTATATTTCTATCTTTTATCACCTCTGCTGTGTCTTTCAACTGAGAGAAAGGATGGCCTGCATTTTTTAATTTGTACTTAGGCATGTATTTTTCCTTTGATGCCAAACAGTGGATTCTTCCCTGTCAGTTCCAATTTATGAAAACTGAAAACCAGATTTTTGATTCCTGTTTGACCTGTGCCACCTCAGTGTCATGCAATCCTCACCTCTCTGTCCTGGGGTCCTCCCTGGGTTAGACACCAACCCCCAGCAGCACTGGGTTAAGAACAGGACAAAAGAGAAGGAGCTCCACCCATGCACCACAGGGCCCCTGCCATTCCCCCAGGAGGATATTTTGGGAGCCACGTTGCTGTTGCCACTTGCAACGAGCCTGAGTGTCTCACGTTGTAATGATGACAAGACTGCAGTGTTCAAAAGCTGCCCTTGCTCCTGTGCCCCAGCTACAAAAGCAGACCAAGGACCTTGTGATGCCTTGGCTGATGGAGAAAATAAGCCTGTGTAAAATGGTTTTTCTCTCCTTGGCTTAGAAGATCACTAAGCAAAAATTGTTTTAATAATTTCTTAGAGGTACCTTTTCTAAAAGCTGGTGCTTCCTGTAATTCAGATGTGCTTTTTATCTCATCAGCACTTCAGTACAAAGACCATCAATGTTTTAAATTGGCTCATTTTATGTTTATGAAGGCTTTCTATATTTAAAAAAAGTCAATTAGAAAGCTCACTGGTATATACCCCTACTTCAAAAGGAGTAGAGAAAGATGTATGTTTTAGATGGTCAGGACTCCTGGTGTGAGTTGGGTTTAATATTTTGACAGGGAGAGTTTCCATTAAATCCATATAATTATCATGAGAAAAAAAAAAAAAAAAAAAAAAGGTTTTTTTCCTTTTTTA
>VXBN01001588.1:148465-192531 GCA_013397395.1 Sinosuthora webbiana | reverse complement strand
TTTTTTTTTTTTTTCTGATGACATTCATTGTATAATTAGACTACTGAATGTGTAGTCCTTGCTATACTCTGCTGCTCTAACATTAGTGTGCACCTTCAATTTATCAGAGGGCATCTTGTTTTCCATGATCTCAGTTCACTTGCCTCACTTAGATGCTTTGCTGTTGGGATTTAATGATTATCATTTGTACTTTTCAGCTCATTGTGTAATTTTAAGGACACAATAATGTGAAAAATCAGTATTAAAAGTCACCTGATTTTTTTTAATTTTTAATTTTATGAAAATTGAAATGAATTAAAATAGATTCACAGGTCTGTCAAGACATCCCTGAAAATGAGCAGCACCAGCTGACCTTGATGTACATTCAAAATGCCATGTAGCCTGTTTTTTGTCAGTGATACAATTCCATTGATGTGGAAAACATGGAACTGCAATAACATGTGCTCAGCTGGCTCCTGGTTCATGGGTACAGTAATGTTGGCTCTGCTTCTGGCTGCCACAAAGCTCCTGCAAATTAACCAGTCAGGGTGGGAAGAGCTTGGCCCTTTGGAATGATTTAAGATAAAGAAAAGTAGAAAGGCGACTTTAAGCCCCAAGCAATTTAGAATCTGATTTTAGAAGAATATGATACACAGGATAAGAGTAAAATTGTAAGATAGGGTGTGATACTGACAGCATTTAGAGCACTACTGTCAATCTCACTGAAATGTAGGTTATATGGAGGGATTTGAAGGTAGAAAATGAAAGTGCTTTGCTGACAAGGGAGAAGGGTGTTTTTTTAAGTAAAAGAACTTTGCTTTGAAGAGGACAGCGAGTTTAGAGGAGGAATCGACAGCAAAAAGGAAGATGTATGAATGGTGGTATTATGATGATGCTAATATCTGTAATGTTTAAGAAATAATGAGCTTAATGGCATATTTGAAAATTCTTTTGAAAAGTATTGCAGGGAAACTTAAGAATATGTTTTTAATGGTTAGCAGTTGCTAAATCCTACTCTCTGCCTCAGAGTTTCCTTTAATGGGTTACAGAATCAGCTACTGCCCTGTATGTATTTGGAGTTTAAATAATATTTGTTCATTATTTTCCCTGTTTAAGAAGGGAATGACTAAGGAAGAAGTAAAGGCATTTTGGAAATTATTTTTGATTTGTATTTTCAAAGTAGTTAAACACAGGACTGCATAAAAGTGCTGTGTGCTTACTTATATACTTCATCAAATAACTATATTTCCTTGTTTTTCTGATTAAATTTAAATTCTCTCAGGGTGGACCCCTAAACGGAGTAATAAGGGAGAGAGAAAGCTACATTTGTATTGTATTTTTGTATCAGAACACTGAGCAGTTCTTTGCTTGTTTCTTTGCTTAAAAGACCTTTCCTCAGTTGCACTCGTTACCCACAACGATGCAGCAAACAGAAATTGGGTGAGCTAGAAGTATTTTTCACCTGGTTAAGTTGGACAGGGAACCCTGGAGAGTGTGAGAAGGGTGGGATTCTGGAGAGGCAGCTTTAGAAGCCACAGTCAGTCCTAGGCAGCTGCACAGGCACTTTGTCTCTTTGCACCTTTGTAATATGTGATGCCTGGCCCTCTCTCCATTTGTTCAGAGAGAGAAATTAATTTTCTCTGATCCTGTCTCCTCCAGATCAAGTTTTATGCATTTGGGTTTGCATTTATAGCATTATTCATGCTATAAATGCATGCTATTAATGCATTTGCATTTACAGCATTATTCATGCTATAAAACCCTAATGAAATATTTTCAGCTGGGAGGCACCTCAGAAAGCCATGAGCTAGTTAAGAGGGAACAGCAGACACATGTGACCTGTGGGAGTTTGGAATTCAAAATCATGTTGAGGACTTCTGATTGTGCACCAGACCTGTCCCTGCAAACGTGCTGGGCTCTTTCTGGCACACTGGTGTACTGAAAAGAGCAGCAAAACTTTGGCTTCACCAGTTAAATATGTGCTGGTGCTCTGTGCCCGTGAGACAGGCATTATGTCTTCGTGGCACAAAACAGCCAGAGCCATTGTCACTTGTTCAGCTGCTCCTGGTCAGGGTTAGAGGACTGCAGAGTGAGCCCAGGCAGTAGCAAACCTCTTAGGAATACAAATAACTTAATCAAGGCTGCTTCCTGCCTGACAAGTGTAGTGGCCAGCATGGAACAAATGGCTGGTACAGAACCCTTCAATTCCGCAGAGGCAGTTGCTCCTTTAGGGGAAAATAGGATGTAAACGTGGGACAATGAGAGGATCCTGTTAATTCTGTAGGGATACAAAAGTGCTTTCTCAAAATAATATCAAGCCAAAAAGCAGGAGCTCAGCTAGTTTTGAAGACCTACATTTCATAGCGTTGAAAGCAAAAAACACATTGCAGCCTTCTTGATTTCTGTGAATGTGTCTCACTGATTACTCTGATTTAATGTGCTTCAATCCACCTGTGCACAGGTGTGCAAATGCTGAGTTTTTACTCAGTCTTCAGCTGTTGTTTATTTCTTATTTATTTCTCCTTGTGATTTGATACTGGAAAGATCAATCTGCTTCATTAATTTCTGCATTTCAGAAGATCTCTGTTTCTGAGCAGAGTTGTTTTAGATACGGGTGAAGTTTTATGCAGGAATAAGTTTGAAGGGCAGTCAAAAGGTTTTAAGGAGTTATTCTCTTGTCTCCTAGACTGAATGTAACAACACACCAGAGGAAAATAATGGATCTTCCCCCTTTTTCTGACATTTTAAAAGGGAACAGGACAATTAATCTAGATGAAAATATTTTTTGGCATGCAGGTGTGGCAATTGAACTACTTGAACAAACACTTTGAAAACTTTTTATAGAAACATACAGAGATTTTTTAATAGTTAATATTTTGTTGCATTTGAGTGACATGTTTTTAAGTGGGTTGATGTTCTTTTCCTAGTCCTAAATGGCTTTAAATGTGTCATCCTAGTTTTGCCTCTAAATATGAGGGGAAAATCTACTCTGACCTTGAAACCAGCAAAAGCATTGGTTTCAAGAATTCATTTTTATCTCAAAGTATCAGTTATTTAGTTATATTAATATTCATATAATGCCTTCCTATATGTTGCCTTTTAATCTGTAAATTTTATCCTTTCCTTTGCTCTTCAAGGGAGAAGGGTGAATTTTATTAAAATTAATTTTATACTTCTGAGACTAAGTTCTCCTCTTGGAGAATGCTGACTGAGTTTGCAGTTCCCCCCTAAAAACTTTGCCTTGCTACTACCTAAATAGTCTTCGCTTCCTCTGAAAGGGATGGTGTGTCCCAGCAATGACTCTAATTTCTAATATCCCTTTTTACTCACAAAGAAAATGAGGGCAAAACCGAACCAATAACTGATGTACCTGAGAATTAAGCACATTCTCTCCTCAGGTTTAAGTTTATAATCCAGAACTCCGTGGTGGGTGCACAGGCAGGGTTGCCTTCCTTCAAGTTGCGCAGAGCCACGTGTGCATTTTACAGCCACTTAAAATTGTCATGCTGGACATCCAGCTGCCTTTTACCAGCAAATGGAAACCTCAGGGGATGTGATCAGCCCTCCTATGACACATGGAGCAAAAGGGATGGTTTGAATGCAAACCACCAAGTCCCATTTCCTCAAACCTTTATTTTAGAGCTCTGGACTAAGGCTGCTCTTTAATAGGCATCTACTGGAAGAGGTGTGGAGGAGGTGGAGGGTATCGCTTCCTATTATCCAGTAATTTAGAATGTGCTATCATCCTCTGCCTGTGGGAATGAAAATGGATGCTTACCTTTTACCTGAATGCTGTGTTAGTAACTGCTCTCCTTTTCTAATTCATTTTCACACACCTCCAAAATCCTCTGGGACAGGGGAGAAAAAAAAAAAAAAAAAAGCAAGCCTTGTCAGTGCAAAAATGTTTCCTGGAAGTGGAAGAATTGAGGCTTGTAGTCAGCAGCTGTTTGCTCTTTGAGGTGTATTATATGATCTATAGAACTCTTCTGAGAAATATTGAAAGAGACAAATTATTCATCATCTTCTTCTCCCTCTGCTAAGGAGCACAGATGGGCTTCCCCTTGCCCACACGTGTGAGTTCATCCCTGAACTTACAGAAGACTGGTTATTTGTAGCTTCTTCCCCTTGACTCCACGGTTTTTTGGGGGGGTTTTTGTTTGTTTGTTTTTGTTGTGTGTGTTTGTTTGTTTTGTGTTTTTTGTTTGTTTTTTTTAATGAAAAGAAGGTGTGGAACCCTTTAAAAGTTTTAGCCACTGGCCTAGTGCATCTCTCCCTCTCCCCACACCTCTTTTTTTTTAGTAAAGAAAATGGAGACTAATGCTTAAGGTGATTTCTCAAGGCTGAATTTCATGCCAACAGTTTGAGTTTGGTTT
The DNA here is from genome assembly GCA_013397395.1 of Sinosuthora webbiana. NCBI lineage: Eukaryota > Metazoa > Chordata > Aves > Passeriformes > Sylviidae > Sinosuthora > Sinosuthora webbiana. The sequence continues at coordinate 188,179 of VXBN01001588.1, read as the reverse complement.
TTTTTTATGTTCAATTGGCTCATCAGGACTTTCTCTTTCCCAGTAATTATTTTATTTACATGCTTATATTTCATGCTTTGAAAGATGTATCTGACCTCAAACTGTTTTTTTGCTGCCCTATAAAAATTGTTCCTTTGTGTAACAACTTTTTTTTTTTCTTTTTGTTCTTGAGGCTTCATATATTCATGATGTTTTGAGGATTGCATTTTTTAAGTGCACAAAGACCTATAGTAAATCAGATGGGAAGTCTTAAAAATTTTTCCCTTTTAAACTTCTTTTTGAAGTTTAGCTAGTTTGATTTTATAGGAATGAAAGGAAGAGCAGGGATTTATTGAGTAAATGTGCTGTTAAGCTCCTACAGCTTAAGAATATATCTGATGTTTACTGTGTTGACCAATTTGTTCTGGCAGCTCTAATTCCCTGGTCATAAGGTATTTTGGCTTTACCCTTTGGAGAAAAAGCTAGGGCAGAAAGGCTTACTGCTGGTGTATGGTCAGTAAATATCAATTAAAATTATTCTTGAAGATTTTTGACATTTGTTTTACACCCTTGACAATCAGATTGACATGAAAGGCTATAATGGCTCCTGAGCAGCTGTTAAATTCCATTGCACTGATGATCTGTGAACTAAACAGAAGCTGACTGATAGATTGTAGCTTGATTTGAAGGAGCCATCATGGGCCATTGGGTCAAAAATGATCTGTTAAGAAGATGCCTAAGTATGAATTCATAACTCCTTGAAAGGAAAATTAGACTGCCTGAGGTCTAATTGGATTGTGTTTCAAAACTTTAAATGCTTTTCAGAGTGAAAAGCCTTATAAATGGTACCTGTAAAGCACTGAGCACATCTACAGTGAACAATTATCATCCACCCTGGTGGTGTGTGAGCGTGCACACTGCAGCTACAGCTCTAAGAGGGACTGGTGCCTCACCCCAGGGCTGAGTGGTATTCCCCAATTCATGTATGCAGGAGCAGATTGGTCAAATCTGTAATTAGGTGGTGCTTAGACCTGGATTCCTCTGGGTCCCCAGGACAGCTTTGCTACAAAATAGTTTGTGTGGCTTTCCCAGTCTGAAACATCTCCTATCACATCCACTTGTAGCAGTCTGGACGACTGGTTTTCTTTGGCAGGAACCTTCTCACTAATAAATAACTCTGTGGAGAAAAGAATCCAAGTCCTGTGGAATGCCATCTTTATCACCTCTGGAGTGGGCTCCACCCCTGGATATACTTGGGCAGTGTGATGGATGTGTATAGCTGAAATACCCAAGCCAGATGGGAAAAGAACCAGTCTGGATGATCAGGGTCCAGTGCCCAGACCTGTTTCCTGGTCCATTTTTAGGGAATGACAGAGCCACAGCTGTGTCTCTTTGTGCCGCCCCACTGCCTGTTCAGTAACAGCAGTAAAGTTCTATTCAGAAGCCTGCATTATTGTAGGATTTTTATTTGTTTCTCTACATTACTAAGTAAAGCACTGAGTGTCTGCTGTCATACACTCTCCACACCTGGCCTGTTGCATGTGGAGCCAGCTAAAGAAATCCCTATTCAGGGTTCTCTTGGGAAGGTGTAGGAAGAAAACAGCTGGCTGTGACAGACAGTGTTTTGTGTGCTTCTGAAAGGTGCTAACCATTACAGAGGGGCTAGGATTGTATGGGGTGGGGGGGCAAAATCACAAACTGGATATTTTACTAAATGAAGATGGCATGGCAAAAGGAGTTTTGCCTTTGGCTGTTGCAATGTTCCTTTAGGTACATAAACCAAGCCAGGGGTAAGGCTCTTGGAAAACTGGTAGCAGGGCTCTGTGGCAGTCACTGTCATAACACCAGGAACCCTGTGCCTGTGCAGCTGTTGCAGACCTATAGAAGTATGAGTATGGTGTACTTCTGAGTCAGATTATTCCCCACCCCAACAAAATTGGAGAGTTCCTTTTTTGCCCTCTTATCTGTCATTTTTTTCTATCCTGGGGTTAGAGAACTATGAATGTGAGGGCAATGAGGAGATTCTGCTGGCCTGTGGCAGGTGCAGTTTAAATTACTTCAGCTGTGTTTGATGCAAATTCTCAAATCAGGCTTTGTTCCCCTCTGCTATATGTGGTTTGTAGTGGCTGTAGAGAATGCACTTCCCACACTTAACTGTCCTTCTGAATAGGAATAACTTGTTCAAGACTGGAAGAATTGTCCAAAAGATCAGAGTTATTTATTCCTAAGTAAATTGCTGTGAATTAGAAGGAAAAAAGTCAGTAAGATTAATAGTCCTAATTACCCACTCTAATTAATAACCACTGGGAAGTTTTCCCTAGTTACTGGCACAAAATTTGTTTCAAAGTACAGAAGATCTCCCCATAATGCTAATTGGTTATGAGTTTATGCATCTAGAGTTTCTCATCCTTGGACCTATAATGAGGTTGCATCTGTGTGTTGAAAAGTGGAGCAAGCACTTCCTTTTTTTAGTAGAACCACATAAAGCTGATGAATGGTGAGTGATTTGCTTATGAAAAATATCCTGAAGTATGACAACTGACAAACAAAACTTTCTCTTCTCGAGTCCTGTGGAGAAATGTGAGGAGCAATGAATGCATGCTTTTGTTCATGACAATGCATTAAAAAAGGGAGCTGCTGAATACCAAGAACAATTTTCTCCTGAAGACATACAGAGAAAGCTGACAAATGCCAAATGGATTCTTCTGTTATAATGAGATGAGGAGAAAGCTAACAGCTACAGTGTAGATGGTCTGCCCTATGCTTATTAAAATTTATAGAGGAGAAACTAATTGTTCACTTGCAGAGACTTAGTCAATGGGCCAAAGTTATTTGCATGATTATGAATATTCTTGAGCGTGTGGTGTTAGTACAAACTCCTTGGTTAGGCTAAGGATCTTGACTGGCTGTTTGTTTGCCAAAAGAAGGGATGCAACTGTTTTTTTGCTCTTGGTTATGCAGAGAATGTTCCAGGAGCACCTCACAAATAAAGCTTTTTTGCTAACAGACAGTACTTGTTGCTTGGCTGAGTTAGAGCAGTATGAATGTACAATAATGTTAAAGAGTTACAAGCCTGGATTAGAGCAAACAAGCTGATTTATACTGGGTTTATGCAGTTTTGTTTAACCAATACTGTTAAGGTAGTTTGACAGACGTGGAGGGGGATGGAAAAAGATTTTCCAGAAATGGTTGGAATTGTTCATTGCTGTGGGTTTGACAATGAAAAATCCTCCATGAATCTCTGGTATTAAAGTCACTGCAGTCTATAGCACAGATGTGTCAGATGAGAAACAAGGATTGCTGAAGATGAAAGGGCAGGATAGGAAGTTGAGTCCTGCCTGTAGTGCCCCTTCATCCCTTGGAGCAGACTAGATTTGACTTCTCTGGTTCACAGTAGATCTGTGACTTCAGGGAAGGCATTAAGTGATTTAAGAGTTCAGGCTTATCTCTTTCTGGGTAGCATTTACTTCTTTACTCTGGGGTTTCTGCTAGAAGTCTTTTATTTTTTGGATGCTCACGACTTATTTGGGACTATGAGGGAGGATATTGTTTTTACTTTGCTCACTCTTTATTTTGTATTCTGGGAAGGAGCTTGTTGTGGACAGTGTGGATTTTGGAGGGAGGGTGGGAGGCTGGTTTCACTGCAGCGAGCAGCAGATGGATCATGGCAGGGGGGGCAGAACAAGAAGTGGCCAGAGGAAGAAAGCAGAAAAAAAGCCAAGGATATTAGTTAGGGGAGCAGAAACAGAGTTTTGCCAGCAGCCTAGCCCAAGAGCAAGTAGAGTGCAGGAGATGTGGAAAAAAAAAAAATTTTTTTTTTTGCTAACCAGTCTCTCACTGGCGTGTCTGAGCTGTTAGAGGTAGTGCTTGCTCTCATAAAACATTCTGTTAGCACTTGCTGTTAAGGAGAACCTTTCATGCCTCAGAACTGTTAACTGAGAACAGCAGCACTGCAGCATTTAAGCTCTTTCAGACAGAAAATACTTTTTTTTCCTTAATTTATCTCTTGACTCGTTCATGATACTATATTAATTTTTGTTTGAGTTAAAGCAAATAAAGAACACTTGGAGCATTCCTTAATTCAGCTACATTTTCCAGGTCATTTCCAAATTATTCAAGACATGTATAAGACTTTAAGAGTGAAAAGGAGAGCAGGAAATGGCATAAAATATTTCAAAAGCAAAGGTGAATTTTGTCTTGTTACCTCAGAATAATATTTCTCCAGAATAAAGGATCTTCATCATCATCTTTGATCCAGGGCTTGTATCCTTGTTTTAGATAACCACTCATGCTGTGCAGCCAGGAAAGGGATGTGTCTTGTATTGTGGCTCAGCTGTCTGATGGTACAGCAGTGTCTACTATTCAGATGTAAAATCTGAAAGAACAATAGTGATAATAGTGTTTGATCACAATTTGGTCATAAAATATGGATTGCATAACTAAAACAAGTAGATCACAGCTCTGCTGTTCAGACTGAGACTCAGCTGCTCTTAAATGCACAGTGACTTGACATAAGTATCTGCATTTCTTTTTCTTCCTTGCTAAAAATGAGATGATTTTTATAAGTCACAGCCCATCCCTTCCTCCACCATCTTAATGCCTGCTTTTAAATCCCCCCTAATGTGGATTCTGAGGGGAGGTTCTGCAATGTGATTGTGTCCTCTCCAGTCACCAGTCTGCCCTCCTAATGACATCTTTTGGCCTTAGGAAAGCTCATGAGGGGGGTTGTTACTGGTGCCAGCTCCCTCTGATGCTCTAAGGAGGAGAGGGATCTGTGTCCTTCACTGGGAGAGGGAGATGGCCTGGTGTCCCTGCACTGCCCTGACCTGCCCTTGGGGGCTCCAAGATCATCTTTGCCGTGTGAATGAGCCATATTCAAACAGACATTTCTCCTGGACTGTGCTTTCAGCCTCTTCTGTCCTACCACTTTTCGGCTGCAGCACAACAGGCCTGAGTCACCAGCCTAGGAACGTACAGTAGGGTAACTTCTTGTAAGAAGAAAATCAGCAGGCAGCCTCCCATCCTGCTAAATCATGTGCCTCCCTTGCAGTCCCCAGGGACACCATCTTTTCCTAAAAGCATCTGTTTCACTTCTTGTTTCTCTTTCACAGGAACTGAAGAAGGTATTTCTGTGCAGAGCTCTTATGCATAATTCAATTTCCAGTGTTGGTTTAGAAGCTGCCTGTAAACCTGAAGGCAAAGGGGTTGCTTTTTCTTTGCCCCACCTGCGAGGAGAATTTAAATTTCCTCTAAAAGAAGCTGCATGCACTGGATTGGGGTCACTCCTGCCTTATTATTCTCCCATCCATGTTCTCTGCAAAGGCACATAAGGAGAGCTGCATTAGGAGAAGCCTGTAATCCAAGCCCCATCACAGAAACCTTCAGCCAGTCAGTCTCATTCTAGGCAGCTCCTGGTATCTGGCCATTTATTTCCTTTATTCTCCCTCCTGAAATAACACATAATGGATGCACCTGTCCAGTCATGCAGAGAAAATGAGGGCATTGCTTGTAAGTTAAGTAATGATTCTCTCGCCCTAAATGTTTCCCCCAGCGCTTTGGTCCCCAGCATGTAGTGGTACATATTTTGTTTTTGTCTCTCTCTTTTAAAGCGAGACTCAATTTAATTCTCTCTGAAGTGTCAACTGCTGTGATTGCTTTATTACACAATCCTATGCCACTCATAGCTTATCAGATTTTAAATTACCATATAAATCTACATAGTTTGACAATACCAGAAACATCTAATCTCATTTTCAAAGTTAGATAAGAAACAATCAACACTTTAGAATGAAAGTGATACCCCTAAGCTAGAAAACAGCAACCTAACAAAATTATCTACACTAATCATCATTAACTATAATAATACTTGCAAAACAAAAAGCACTGGTATAATTAATTGCAACACCTAGCGGGCAAAAAGGACCAGACAAAAACCGAAATCCTTGGATTACATGTTGTTTGCTGATTCTACAACATGGTAATATGAGAGTTTCCTAATTATATATGTTAATATTGCTGAAGTTTTAGCAGAATATTTGTAGTGTACTGCACGTATTATAATGTAGTAGATGTAGTAAGCACAGCACAACCTCTGTGAATTTGAACTCCCTAAGTGGAGGGAAAAAAAACCCAAACCAGCAACGAGGTTTGGCTGAAAATCTGTCTACAATTACCTTGTGGTCAGCGAAAAGCAAGCCTGCTGCAGGACCTGGGAGTAATGTTTAATTAATATGTGGGAGGAAGATGGTTTGGAAGAAACTTTTGCCTGCCTTGGGGAGGGGAGCTTTGGCAGGAGCTGAACAGGGAATACTGTACCAAAGAAACAAATCAGGAAGCCTTGTTTTGAATTTTATTAGCTGTTTGAAAGCAAGCTCTCAGAAGTCCCATTACTGAGAAAGGAATTGGTCTGAGTGCCGAGGCGAGGAAGAGAACAGAGATAAACAGGCCTGAGGCAAGAGCAGCCGAGATGTCATACAGCAAACATGACTTGGGCCGCCTAGACTTGGGTCTCACAAGCAGGGTCTCTGAGGGCTGGGAGGTCCATAGACCAAAGAAGTGGTTGCCTGGTGAAACTTGACCTCCTGTGAACCCAGAGGGGCTGCAGAGGTGTGGCTTTGCCTGCCCAGTGCCATCCGTTTCCCGCTGCCTCAAGCGCTCGCTCGCAGCCGTGGTGCTTGGGGAGCATTTCTGGCTGCTTTTCCGTGAACTCCTGCTCTGAGAACACAGCCAGGAGATTGCTGTGCTTCCTCAACTGCTTTTCAGGGCTTTGCCCACCTTGGTACTGGTTCTTAAGCATTCTGTGTGTGTCTTTAACCTTTCTTCTGTTAAAAGGGACTGCTCAGCTGTGTGAATAAGAATTGACATGGGTGATTGAAGCTTAAAATAATGTGGCTTGGCCCAGTACGTATGAAATGAAATATAAGTAAACTGAAAGGGACTTCTGAGGAGAGCCAGTAGTGCTGCCCATCAGTTGTGTGGACATCTTTGTGCTGGAAAAGCCTGTCTTCACCTGCATATAACTTCTTGGTTTAGGAGACATACAAAAGGTTTCTAAGACCTTCATCTGCTTTAGTGTGATTAAAGTGTGTGACTGCATTTATAAGTTTCAGATGGTCTATATTTTGCCAAACAAGGAGAAACACGTTGTTTTTCTCTACCTAAGTTAAAGACGAGAGCCTGACTGAGAAGCTGGAAAGCCCTATGATAAAAGGAATAAACCTGCTGGGTTTACTCAGGGGAAATTTCTGAATTCTGTGGCTGATGCTCCAGACAAGATCAGCTTATGGTCAGATGTCTGCCTCTTGAGCCCTGGGAGCTGAATCTGCAGCAGGTTCCACTGGGGGCTGATTGCTCCCAGTTAACTGCATGGGAGGGGAACTGGAAATGGGAATGCCAGGTTCTCATGCTTCAGGCTTGGCTGATTAGAGTGACTGTGCTACACAAAATCACCCTGTTCTTTCCCTCTTTTCCCACCTCTGCCTCCTGGAGCTGCATTTGGGGTGTGAAACGCCAGACAGCCCCTGCCCACAGAAGGGAGAGGAAGGGAAGGAAGGGAATGGCCAGTCATGCCTGACAGAAGCTGTCAGCTCTCGCCTCTCTGCTCTCCTCCAGTGGCACCTGCAAAGCCTGTGGGCAAACACTGCTCCCTGCCCCGCTGGCTGCTGTCAGGGAAGGTGGGAGAGATCCCTCTGCCATTCCCTCTGGCCAGCGCCTCTCTGGGGTTTGGGATTTTGCCAGGTCCTGGTTCTGCTTCTACCTGAACAAAAAATGTCACCAACCAATTCTGGAAGAGGATTCATAAGGGTGGCATGGTCAAGCCTTCAAAGGTAATTAGGAAAAAAAAAACCCACATGTTTTCCTGATTGTCACAGCATGAGGCAAAGTCCCCAGTGGCTCTAAACTCATTTGGCTCTTCTACTTTGAGTTGTGCTGGTTCTTCCAGGCAAATGAACTCATTCAGATATAGATAGTGGCCAAGTTTCAAATTACTAGGCTTGTAAACAATTGGAAAGCACAGGTACTTATGGTGGGGAACACTTCAAATCAGTTTTAATTGCAAGAACTTAGAACCTATGCTCTGCATTTTAGCCATTTGTTTTGTCTGTGGTTTCCCAGCGCTTCCAAATCTGCTTCCTTTTGACAGGATGCATTTCATAAAGTCAAGCATAGTTATCCTAAAAATCTCATGAGATGAATTCTAAGTAGTCTTCAGCTGTACTTTTTCTCTATTTTTCAAAAATAAGGAGACCTTCTCCTTCCCCCCACCCCACCTCTTACTGTTCCCCTTTATTCCCCTCTCCCTTATAGTGGAAATTCTGTGTATAAAATGCTGTTTTACAAAAGTAATTCTGGCTGACTCCATCCATTTTTTTCACTTATGATTATGCACTGTGTTTGAAAATGCAAACCTACTACAAAGCGAACGGGAAGCTGGGCACTTTTTACTTTGATGCTAGTTCTGCTTTTTGGAAAACTTGCAGAACATGAGCTCAATCTGTCTAGCATGCAAAATTCAGTGTGATATATGTATAAATTTGTATAATGTTTCTACTGAAACCTAGTACAACTTATGAACTGCAAACTGGTCAGCCCTGTCTTACCTCTAAATATCAGTGTTGATTCTACATTCTGAGATGAAAAGTAAAAGCCATGAGGGTATAGAGGGATGTCTAATAGAAATAGTAAGTTATTAAAGGGGTGATTTCAGCAGAATTAAGTGGGATAAGTTCCTGTTTTGAAGTAAGTATGTGGCATGTCTGCTACTTGGCATCTGATAAATGTTTCATTCGCATCTTGTTCACCATCTCTCTGGTCATCATGAATCGTTGGATTTTTTTGTTGTTGTTGTTCTTGGATTGTTGCTTTTTTTGTCTTCCTTTCTGACTAGCTCAGATGACCAGCCTCAGAATTCAAGAGAGGAAGAAAATCAAGGATATGTATGGCTCTAGTCGCTTCTGTTCTGTATTGTGACAGATTTTCTTTCTGATATTCATTTTCTCTCTGACACCTTATGAGATTACTGCAACTTATTTTTAGCCTGGGAAATTGAATGAAAAGTTGAGGCCACTGTGTGAAGTAGCCCTGCTTTTTCACTGATAGTAGGTGGAAGAGGCACTTGCTATGATGTAAATAATGCAAGTTGCCTCTACTGCTCAGCCACTTTTCAGCTTGTCAGTCCCCAGGCTTTGCTGCTGACTGGAGTTATTTTCTTCCAGGTGCAGAAGTTTCCTTATGTCCTTATTAAACTTCCTGAATTTTCCTGTTGGCCAGTCCCCCTGTCCTGCAGCTCATGGGTGAGGATATTTAACACTGTCGCCTCAGAAGTCAGCAAAGATCAAAGGATGGCAGAAGGGTCCTTGGAAGCTGGCTCTGAAAGCAAGCCTGGGAAGAACATTTCAGGAAAAAGAAACTGTCTCATTATTTGAGTCTATTTTACTGCTTAGTCAGGGAAACTTGTTGTGTCTCATTTGAAGCACACACAACTTAAAACCCCAAAGCAATCAAACCCTGATTTCAACAAGCTTTTTCTCCTCAAGACCCTTCCTGAACTTTACGGGTCTGAATGAGTAATTCTTTAATTTTCTCTCCCCACTATTCCTTCTCTACCTTCCATCCTGCTTTCCTTCTGTTGTTGTTGGTTTTTGCTTTTTGTTTTTGCTAGAGATCAATGCATGGAGAATGTTGTTCTGTGCTGCTCAGGTGAAGTGGGACCAAAGTAGTTTTATATTATCTGCATCCCCGGCAGGGAAGATGATTGGGTTGCCCTCATGTGTTCTTGCTGTTCTCAGTTACCAAGGAATCTTTTAGGGGTCATTGACATTTTGGGCACAAACCAGGGCTGTTCCCTACAACTCTCAACAAGGAAGGGGAGAAAATGAAAATAATATCTCAGGTTAGGCTGATAAAGAGGTGTTTATCACTCTTTTTTTTTTTTTTTACTAGTTCATTCTGTTTTAGAAAGGTCTCTTGAATGCCTAAAATGATTGTAACTGTGAAGTAATTCATACTCATTTAGGCAATTACAAAAAAAAAGTGTAAGTTTTGATATTTTTTGTTTCTCTGAGGATTCTTTTCTTTAGGTTTTTTTGTTGGATTTTCTGGTTTGCATTTTTTCTTTTTTTTTTTTTTTTCCTCTCCTCCAGGTTCTAGAACTTCATTTCATCTCTTTTGAACCTAAAAATGCAACTTTTGGAATCATAACAATACACTTAATTGCAGAGTCTTTTCCACAAACTGAGGTTACCAGCCTGAATTGTAAATGCAAGAGTAGTGAACCTCCAGAATGTCTATGTAATCAAGAATAAATTTCAAGCTACAGATGACATTTTTCCACCTTGCCATAGAAATTTTTATTTGGAGTTGGGCTTGGGTATTTTGCATTATAGTGTGTAACATAACGTATAGTATGGAAAAATATATTTTGAAAGGTTTATTTTTTTTGGTGGAATTATGGGTTAGGGAACTCCTGTTTCTAGGCTTTTCATCCAATTGCAATTAGTACCAGGTGCAGTGCTATTTTTTTTTTCCTGCAATATATATTGCTTTAACTATATTTCATTTCCAGATTGACTTTTATTCTACAAGGTTTTTAAAGCGTCCAGAGATGTTTCAGATTAGTGAGCGCATGCTTGCATTTAACCAAGTTCTCACTTCTCCAATATGGTCAAAGCAGGCAGGATTTTGCTTGTGGAATTCTCTGTCTGATTTCATTAAAAGTTTCACAGAAAACAATGAAAATAACCCTGTTGCTGTTGTTTCATAGATTTGCCTTATTTTTTGTTGTTTTGCTCTCAGAGGATATTCTGATTTTTGCTATTCATACTATTAAGAGAGATACAATTTCATTTTGATGTTTGAGGAAACTTCTTCTGTTTTCTTTGTAGTCAGTTTATTTTTTTTTCCCCCTTCTTAAACTGTTAGAAATGTGGCCGGTCTTTCAGCACATCTCTTTTCTCTCTGACTTCATGGAATCACAGAAGGGCTTGGGTTGGAAGGGACCTCCAAGCAAAGTGCCAGCGATGGAGGTCTCACATGGACTCCAGCCAACTGTGACTTATTGATTGTTTTTAAAGATTATATGCCATGGCTGTGTAAAGAAAGCAAAAATGTTTTTATGCTTCTACCCTAACCTCTGCTTTTAGAGTTTGAGGGACAAACCCTTGCTGCTGTTAGCCTGGCTGCATGATTGGGTTTGGCTCGTTGTTTTGAGGGCTGAATGGGAAATGGCAAAGTGGTCTCATTCCTCCAGGCAAAGGAAAATGCCTGACCAATATTTTGCAGCTTGTAGGTCTTTCAGGTGAAGCACTGCCAGGCTGTTCTGTCAGCCTTAATGCAATTGGAGCCTCCTTTCCCAGCATGGAAAGGTGAATGGAAATTCAGGCATATATTTCTACTGATCAGGAAGGGAAGGTTCTGTGTGCTGAACGTACCAATTTTTCTCTTTTTGCCTGGCAAGATGACAACTGCCATGTTTGCTCTTGGAGCTGATTTTGAATAATAAGACTTCATGCCTTTTTTTTTTTTAACCTGAAGGTTGAATGTTAATGTGCTCTATATGGGACTGTACTTCGAAGTCATTTGTAAGCTGAATACAAGCTCCAAACCTGTTGCTTATTATGAATCACTCTGCCCACATCTGAAGATTTATCAAGAATTATGTCAACTGTTTTGATGTTAAGGTTTAAGATAAGCCTCTAAGATTTGACTTAATGCAATTTTAGGCCTCCCTTTGTATTAAAAGTAACAGAAAAGTGGAAGATATCAAAGGACCTGTGACATGACAAACAATATCAGTTTTTCTGGAGCCATTATCATTTCTCATGTCACTGCAAACAAATAAGGAGCCTTTAATCCAAGGGCAAACATCATGTAACACTTTTATCTGTCACCTCAATATACATTTTTGTATTTAAAAGTATCACTCAGCATTAGCAGGCTATTGTACTGCATCCTAAAAATCTTGCCAGAAAGTCATCAGGGCATGCATTAACTGGCTGTGAAGACTCATTGCTTTAAGTTTAGTTAATATTTCCAATTGTAGTTGATTGTTAATTTCTCTTGTTTTGTTCTTTTAGGGGAGATCTACCTGTACAGGTGACTTATAACACCTGTTGTATGTTATGTAATACAACAGATAAAAAACTTCCTCAAGACAAAATAACATCTTAATCGCAGATTGAACGAATGAAGGAAAACGTGATTTTTTTTTTTTTTAGCAGAGATAAAACTTGCTACTGCATTTGACATTTGTTTCCCCTTACTGTACAAATAAGCATGGGGAAATTGTTTAGTGTTTTCAAAAGAAGGCAAAGATACATGTTCAATAATCTCTTACACTCCTTTTGGCATAAAAGGGATGACCTCGGTTTCACAGCTTGTTGAGGGATATAGTGTTTCCTTATACTAAACAATAGCCTGGGTCAAGAAATTAAAGAAGGCATTTGTCCATCTCTGCTTGAGAGAGCAGCAATGGAGTTGATCTTGATGTTGAGCAAAAAATAGCAGCATTTTAGGGGTAGCCTGAAATACTGTATGACTAAGAAGGTCCAGAAGTCACTGTGATCTAGATAATTCTCTGAATCATTGCTCATCCTACTCGTTTGGAGGGACCAAGAATTTACTGTTACCCTAGTGAAGTAAATCGCAAACTTTTTTCCCAACTCTTGTTTTCTCAGCTGCTTTCATCAGTGAGTTGGAGGAGGGATGCAAAGGGGACAGTCAGCAAGTACTCTTTTCTATTCTAAAACATGCTGATAAGCCAGGTAGCTTGAGGTTGATTTCCCTTGTGTGACTGTACAACCTGAGACAGAATTGAGTCTGACTAAAGCTGTTCTCAAGAACAGAAATTATTTACTCTGCTTTTTCCAAAAACAAGCAGAGCTGAAAATGCACAGTGGATTATTTTTTCCTACTGATTTTGTTTGTTGGGTTCTGGTGTTTGTGTTTTTTAGGGTTTTTTTGGTCAGTTAAAGAGAAAATTCCCTTCTGCATCTATACACAGCTGCTTAGCCTCTAGGAAATGGAGTATAAAGACATCCATCATACTACTTTCAACATTTTCAACAATTTCAACCATGCAAATTCCTATCCATTGCATGATTGCAGCTGGGGAGCTGGCGTTTGTGTTCTTGGACCTTAGTGTGCAGGTAACATCTACTGTCACAAAAACCACTTTGTATCAGGGGAGTCATTTTTAGCCTAAATGCCTGTAGTTAGTAAAAAGGGAGGTAAAAAAGAGTCCTGGACCACAGGTGCAGTCCATCAGGTTTTTTTTCACTATCTGCTTTAAAAAAAGGCTTATTTTATTCCTTCCTACTTTTTCTTTTTTCTATTTTTTAATGTTGTGGCATTTAGTTTGCTCCCACTCAGTCTCCCAATTCTTTTTCCTCCAGTAATAATTTTGCTAAAACCAGAAAAAACGTGGAATAAGGAGAAGTCTTTGACACTCTGAAACACTTTCATGATCTGTTGTCATTCTTCATTTTCTTCTCCCAAGTCTCACCCTTTTTTCTTCAAAAGCCTTATTCCCACCCCTGTTTTCCCCTTATTCTCACTCAGCTTATCCTTTGCTCTTTCTCTCACAGGTCTCAGTGTTCTTTCCACTCACTGTCCTTCCCCTGTCATCAATCCCTTTATCACTTTTTCTTTCCCCCGGGATTTTCCCCTTGCTCACGCAGATTTGCTCCCCCTGTTCCCAGGTGGATGATGCCCTGAGGTGTGGATCTGCAGGCACCAGCCCCCACAAGGAGCTGTGGGAGGGCTCAGAGGTGGTGGGAGGGGGCAGCAGGGACCTGCAGGGCTCTCTGCAGCCGCCTCCCATCTCTTGAGTGCAGCGTCACTCCAGTAGCTATAGTGGGAAGAAAGAGCTGCTTGGTTCATCCCACAGCTTCTGTCTCCTTCCCAAACCCCTTCTTTTCCCAGACAGCAGGAGTAGCTATTCATGCCCCTGAAGCAGAAAAGGGTATGTGGGTGGAGGAATGATTTTTTTTTTTTTTCCTCAACTTTACTCTGTCGTAGTATTTAGGCTCTTAATATATTTTTCTGTAATAATCAGTGTGCAATTCCTGGGGAGAGGGAGAAGAGCTGTGAAAACATTATTTTTCACTTCCCTGGAGTGGGGTTTGTCCTCTATTGGTCTTATACATGAATATATGATGCAACATGGGGAATAACACTTCAGGCAAACACAAAAATGATTTCCCTTCGTTAGATACTTGGCTGAGAACTGGCTGGCTGGGGAGAATGAGCAACACTTTCACTTCTAAGTGGGTGCCTCCAGCTGCACAGGAAAGGAACCTGTGCTATATTAATTCTGCACAAAGATAAAGGGCCTCACTCTTCAAGAGCCTTTATAATTGTTTAAAAGTGGTTTGGCATTCTGAAAAGAGGGGAAAAAAAAAAAGAAAACAAAAACCAAGCCCAACCCTCAAAGCAGCAAAAGATAAAATACATTTGAAGGGAATGATGGAATGTAAAATGAAGGAAAATAGGAGTTAAGTTTTACTTGTTGCCAAACTGTGTAATATGTAGATAGTGTATCTGTAACATGGAGTTTTGTGTTCCCTGCTCTCCCTATCCCTGAGAACTAGAGTGTTACTCTCTACTAAGAAGTGAAGCAAAAGTTAAACCAAATGCCAATTCTAATTAACCACTGAGAGTTTTGCTGTTGGCTTTCAGGGTAGTAGAATGTCACTCCATGTGCTTCATCACAGGAGCAGACCATCCAGAGCTTTGGAGAGAGAGAAGAGAGACTTTACAGAAGAGAGAGAAAGAGGAAAAAAAGACCACATAGTTTCTAGTCAAGGTCAGGAACCATTCTTAGAGGGCTTTCCCAGCACAGAGTGGCACCCAGATATTCCCAGCTCCATCACCTTGACAAATTCCTTGCTGGGCAATAGGATCAGGAGGATTTCGTCTCTTCCAGGTGACATTTTTTCAGCATCCTCATAGATGTAAGAGTGACATCCCTATGCTGGGCAAGGCAGACTCAGAGTTCTAACAAAAAAACAGTTTTCCCTGGGAGTGTTTTGCCAAGGGAGGTGTTTTGCAGAAAAAGGGATGAGCTGGCTCATGATGGTGGGAGGTCAGGCATCTCACCTGGGACCAAGATCCTGGTGTGAGACAGCAAGAGGTGATGGATGTCACCTGCTCCTGCTGAATTCTGAGTGGGGCTGTTTTAAACTGAAAACCCATGCAACAAAAAGTATCATTTGCTGTAGCTGTATGCACTACTTCAAGCACTGCACAGTGAAAAAGACAACAGCAGAGCCCAGCACTGTATCTGCTAAAATACAGCCTGCTGCAGAAATCTGTGCCCTGTGGTTGACTCAGACTGCACTCCAATAAATCAAAATCTGGCACTTTTTTGTAAGAGTTGAATTTTGCATTGGGAAGGATGAGTTTTTTACCCCTTTTAAAACATTCTATAGTGTGTGATTCTTTGAGGGAAGGAAGGAGGGAGAGCCAGGGCATCATGCAAACCTCAGTCCCGAGGCTGAGAGTAATGACATTGAATAAATCCTCGACTCCTTAAAACGATAAATGGATATGAGAATGCTTGATCTGAAATTACATGCCTAAATGTATGATCCCACCTCTGTGAAAATGGAGGTAGCTAGCTGAATGAAATGTCCTGTCTTGTACCATTTATTTTTCCTGCCTCAAAAATATACTGAAATAGAAGAACCACACAGGTGGTGTCCATTTCTTTTATTTCTGTGACAAAAGACCTGATGCAATACAGAAAGAAACAAGATGAAGCAAAGATGAGCATGGTCTGTGTTTCACAAATTGCACCTCTCCTGTACCTTTTCTGTTCAATAACTGGACCTAGAAGCATCTGCCTTCTGTATTTGAGCAGTTTTAGTATTTTTAGTCACACTCAGTAAAAAAAAATGTGAAATAAAGAAACTTACTGGAGGCTGAGTAAGCCAAACCCTGTTCACCTTGAGAAACAGAAGCATGCACCAAGTGTTTTCTTGAATTATGTGGAGCAAACTTCATGTACAACCTCGTGAATTTTCTATTTCTGTTTCCAGAGTTTCCACGTTCAGGTTCTCAAAACTGTCATAGGAAAGGTTTGCCCTTTTATGAACTTGGCATAGAACACTTCCAAACTCTGGAAAGAAATGCTGTCAGGAAGCACCCTCTTGCCTCTTATTTTTAGTTTTTCCTTTGTGTTTCGTGGGCATGGGTCGTAGCACTCATTGACTGAAAAAGGGCTGCAATTTGAATTGCTCCCGGCAGCACCTGTGAAGGCTGCTGGCTTCAGAAGCAGGAGCACAAAGCTCTGAATGAAGTCTTCTCACTGTTAGCTGCTGACTTGTCAACAACTGGTGAAGTGAGAGAGAAAATAACATTTACATTTTCTCTCTAATTTAATGAGAAATGAAAAGACAAGAAGAGGGAGAGCTTGGTTAATTTTCCATTCAGCACTGACTTCAGTGCTTTTACAAGAACAAGCTAAGAAAGGCAGGAAGCCGTAGAGGGTAATAAATCTAGAGCTGCTTGGGTAGCTGGGAGAGGATTCTGTGGTGCTGAGTTCTGGGGCATAATCCTGTAATTCAGTAGCTCCAGCCCAGTGAGTGCCACACTGCTTTCCAAGAAGCTCATTTACAATCCCAAAGAAGCTCCTCACTGTCAGTTCCTATTTGCATCTTCTCCTCACCTCTTTTTTTCCTTTCTCTGCCATCTCCCCTGTCACATTTCATCTTAATTCTGATTTCTCGTCATCTTTTCTTGAGCTGTTTCAGCTTTTTTTTTCTGCTATCACCCCCCATATCCATCACACTAACAAACCAAACCACCTTTAGAACCAGCACAGTCCCCAGCTCAGGGCTTTTCTCATTTCCTCTGTCTCAAAGCAAGCACATGTTCTTTGTGTACTTGCTCCTTCTCATCAGCCTAATTTTTGCAGCCAAACCAGGACCTCTGCTTCTTTCTCACATCAAGCTTCCAACAAGGGTTGGAATTATTATAGGTGTCAATGGAGCCCCACAGCCAGAAAATGTTCTGGCACAACTGGTCTCCCTTTTCTGTTTAATACTTTTATATTCTTGAAGCAGTCAGATTAATCTTCATCTCTTTGTCATCTACAGTTTCTTGAGACTAGGCACGTATTGCGAATTAATTTTTATCTGAGTGTCTCTGGGTTTTTTGGCTTCATCTTCTATATAAACAAGTAACAAATTGTTGGTTGGTGTTTTTCTGAGCCTGCAACTTGAACAGATGTGTGCCATTGCTGTCTTCCATAATTTCCTGCTAGTTTTACACTGTTCCTCTTGAGCAAATTCTATTCCCATTCCTGCATTAGTCATGTGTAATTTTATCACCATGAAACTTTCCCTTGGTTTGGTCAGCGACCCAGCCAACTAATTCTCCTTGGCATTCCTGTCACTCACTGTTTCAACAAGCACACCCTTTCAGATAATATATTCTTCTGTCAGAATTTTCTGGTATTTTTCCACCACGTCTCACTCAGTGGTTTCACGGATTTTCACATTATCTCATCCCAGTCCAGCTGTCAGCACCTTTGCAGTCCTGCTGATCCTTCAAGCCTTTGCATTCCAGCAAATGTTCTGTGCCCTAAGATACAACAAGGTACAGCAATAGCAGAAGAATGGAGTTGGGGTGGGTTGTTTTTTTTTTTTTTAATGTAGATATCCCCATTATGTGTGGAATACTGCTGTGGGAGTTGATGGGCAGGAGGCACAGTCTCTGAATCCTGATGGTCCTTTTGCTCTGGTGGGAATGACCACCTGAAGGAGTGGAGATTGTTAGGAGTGTGCCATTTTCAGGATCTCTTCCCCAAAAACCTCCCATTTCAGTGGGAGGGTAAGAAATTTTCCAGCAGTTAGCACCACCACGGAGTCATCCTGTATTTCTGACCTATCACTGACAGTATTGTCAGAATGCATTTCATTTCCATTGAACAAAATATTTTGTTACAGTTAGGTGGGACTTTTTGGTTTTGTTCAAGTACTTCTGAAGGTTTTTGGGATGATGTTGTTTCAAGTAAATTTTGTGCATAGATTAGTACAATATGTTTTTAGGGATGGTGTGTGTTTGTGGGTAAACTGTGAAAGGGTCATGTTTCTATAACATTTAGGGAAGGAGGTACTTGGAAAGAGTTTCATGCTGATGTTACTGATCATATATTCTCTTCGCCTTTTAGGAAAACATTGCATGTAAGAATTTTGTCCCAAACCTTTAAATTCAGGAATTCTTTAAAAGTATAAACATGAGATCTGCTCTGGTATGAAAGTTCCTCCTTGTGTAGAGAGCCAATTCTTTAGTTTTTTTCTTTCAGGTAAAAATTATTTTGGATATGTGCTTTTGAGATGTTTCCCAAGTGTATTGAGACAACATTCAGGGGAGGGTGGAGGAAATTTAGAATATTTAGAAGCTGTGAATGCAGCATTTCAAACAAGGAAATGTGCTGTGTGATTTAGTAGACTGTTTGGTATCGTGTATATTCATTTTTTTCATTCCTGTCAAATTTGATTTAATTTTGTTTGCCAGATCTCTTGATAGCCAGCAGTGATATGCTATGGGTGGCCCTGTCTTAGGATTCTGCATATGAATAGCTTTAAAAAAACAACCAAACAAAATCAAAACCAAATACTTGGGTATTGCTTTAACCTAAGTGATAGGAAAGAGAAAATATACTCCCATTTAGGCATTATCTCTGACTGCATGAAATGTTCAGGGCTGTGTGGTGATTACCACAAGGTAGAATATAGGAGATTTTAATCAATTAATAAGAAAAAGAAGAAATTTCATTGATTATAAGCTATTTCCTGCAACAGATAACTATGCCTCTTTCTTTTGTAAGAAACAAAAATCTGAAACAAAACATTCTGAGGCCAATATGATCAATGTATGAAAAATGCTAGTTTTTCACTTTTTTTTTCATTAGTATTATTTTCATGGTTTTGTGTTTTTGTTTTTGTTTTTTTTTAACTAGTAAATATCACAGTAGAAGTGGAAAGCCTCATCATAAACAGACCATGACCCAAATCACTCCAGCAAATCCTGTCTTACTCATATCTGACAATCACACTAATTGGAGCAGTTACCAAAAAGTATAGCCTTTTAAAAAGTGTTTCCATCACAGTTTTTCAGGGTAGCAAAAGGAAATATTGTGACTTAGTAAATTCTTTGTATGGGCAGGGAACTGACTTCAAATCATAGATTATAGGTTTTAAAGGGATTTCAGAATGCCCTGAGGGAAGACAGTGCAGAAAATGACAAGACAAAGTTTGTCTGCATTTCCTGAAAAATGCTTCTCTTGCCTGTTCTTAAAAAATTCTGGTGATGGAAAGTGGATTTCCCTGGCTGCAGTTTCAACCTGTTGTTTCTTGGTTTTTTCCTTTGTGGACACAGAGGATAAATTATTCTTTCTCTCTCTGCAAAAGCCTGTAATTTACTTGAAGACTTTTTCAGTTATCAACCCCAATCTGTTTGGCCTTTCCTTGTAGGTTATGAGAGTCAGACCTCTGATCCTCAGGAATCTCTGCAATCAACCCACACTTTTTTTTTTGTTGGGTGATACCCAAAGCTGAACCCATTGCTCCAGCAAAACTGCTGAAAGCTGGGGAAGGCAGAAGCAGTGCAGTTCATGCTGTTGTCACTAATCCTGCTTCTATGTCCACCTTTTTTTGCTGGAGAATGACATTTTTGATTCATGTTCCCTCTGTGATCCATTGTAATACCATGTATTTGTCTGGCTTTTAGCAGGTTGCTTTCCAGGCTCAGCTTGTGCAATTATTTTATTATTTTATTTTTATTTATTTTATTTTTACTTTATATTTTATTTTCTTTTTACATTAATTTATTTTATATACTTTTATTTTTTAAATTTAATTTTAAATATTTTTTAATTTTATTTTTTAAATTTTATTATTTATTTTATTCTATTCCATTTTATTTTAACTGTACCTGTCTGTGTAGAAAGCCATTTTCAAGAGGGACAAAAAAGGCCTTCAGATATATAGATAGATAGATAAGTGTGTGTATATATATACATGTATATATATATATGTGTATACATACATACATATATATATGTGTGTGTATATGTATATATCTCTGAAAAATAATTTCTTGGGGTTTCCTGTGACTTCCCCATAAGCAGCACAGTGTCAGTGCATGATTTACCAGTCTCCCTGTCACAGAAAAGTTAAGGTCAGAAGACCTGTTATGTCACCAGATAAAGATATTGGATAGATTTGATAAGGATTGTTCTTCCCAGTTTCTCTTGTCCTTGTTTCCTTGCTAGATCTTAAAAGTTGTTTGAATGTGCTGATAGGTTTTCAGGTAGTAGGTTAAGGTGACTGATATATAATTTCTACCATTTTTCTATTTCATCTCAGAAATACATTTTGCGTTTGATCTCTTCTGGTGTTCTAGAGTCGTGCCATTTCCCAGAGATCCTGAAAGAACAGCCATTAATGGCTTCTTCAGATGTTTTAACATCTTAAAGATGTTTTAAAGAACAACTTTCAGATGTTTTAAATTCCACAAAATCAAGTTCATCAGGCTCATGGAATCTGAACACAAATCATAAATCTCTCCGAGCTGGTTTTTTTCCTTTTCTGGCTTTTTGCTGCCATCTTCAACTGTGCTTCATTTTTCTAGTGAAGACTGACAGCCAAGGAGGCATGCAGCACTTCAGCTCTGTGGGCATCCCCAGTATGAAAAGGACAATATTTTTTTTGCTTTTTAGCCTAATGTTAGTGTATTCTAGGATGATTTCTTGTTATCTTTTATATTCTTTGCTAGTAAGCTGGGCTTCACAATCCCACTGTGTATTAAAGCTCTTCTTTTTCTACCATCCTTAGTAATCTCGTGTAGCCTCATCTAAAATGAAGCCAATGAAGAATTTTTGATTTACACAACAGGGGTCTAATTAAATTTTACGTCCTTCCTTTATATTGGGTTTCTGCTTTTGTTATAATTTCTTTAAGGAATTCTTAGCTCTCCAGAATTTCTTGAGGCTTATCTTATCCCTGTGAGTGTGTGATCTCAGTTCTCTGAGTGTTTTACTCCTCTTTATCAAATTTCCTACCTTAATTTTCTTTGTCCTTCTCAAAATCATGTTTCTAAGAACAGTTAATTTTTCAATTTTCAGTCCCAAATTACACTCTATTTATCCTCTTTTTTTTCTTGCTGAATAGAGTTGCATTTAAATTGTTCAACTTTTCTCCATGTTCTGTCAAGAAAATCAAGAATTCTCAAAAGTAACTTTAAGGAATGTACTGATCTCCCTTAATACTCAGCAGCTCACAGGATTCAGTGTCAAGCTGCTTATACAGTTTCTGCAGGCTTTGATAAATTCCTTGTGTCTGGAAGAATACCAAAGACCTGAAGCAAAATATGGTCTGTGGCCTTAAGGCTTTGACATCATGTTGCCAAGCAGAGATCCTACGAGATACTTTAAACAATTATATCTTTTTTCTTTTTTTTTTTTTTTTTTTTTTTTTTTTTTTTTTTTTTTTTTTTTTTTTTTTTTTTTTTNGGTTTTGGTTTTGGTTTTGTTTTTTTTTGTTTCCATTCTACTACTGCCATCTAATATGCTGCTCTTATTTCTCTTCTGTGTATTTTTTTTCATATCGTGGAATCCCAGAATGGTTTGGGTTTGAAGGGACCCTATATGTTATTTACTTCCAACCCTCCTGCCGTGGGCAGAGACAACTCCCACTAGAGCAGTGTTTTCCAAGCTCCATCCAGCCTGGCCTAGGAACATTTCCAGAGATGGGGCATCCACAGCTTCTCTGGCCAAACTGTCCCAGTGCCTCACCACCCTCATGGGAAAGACTTTCTTCCTACTGTGNTTTTTTTTTGTTTCCATTCTACTACTGCCATCTAATATGCTGCTCTTATTTCTCTTCTGTGTATTTTTTTTCATATCGTGGAATCCCAGAATGGTTTGGGTTTGAAGGGACCCTATATGTTATTTACTTCCAACCCTCCTGCCGTGGGCAGAGACAACTCCCACTAGAGCAGTGTTTTCCAAGCTCCATCCAGCCTGGCCTAGGAACATTTCCAGAGATGGGGCATCCACAGCTTCTCTGGCCAAACTGTCCCAGTGCCTCACCACCCTCATGGGAAAGACTTTCTTCCTACTGTGTAATCTAAATCTACCCTCTTTTAGCTTAAGGCCATCCCCACCTTGTCCAGTCCTTCCCTGCCCTTGGGAAAAGTTCCTCTCCAGCTTTGTTGACAATCCTCTCTAGGCACTGGAAGGCTGCAGTGAGGTCTCCACGTGGAGCCTTGTCTTCTCCAGGCTGAGCAGCCCCAACTCTCTCAGCCTGTTTTAACAGCAGAGGTGTTCCAGTCCTCAGATCACTTTTGTGTCCACCACAGCAGCTCCATGAATTTTCTGTGGTGAGGATCCCAGAGCTGGATGCAGCACCCTGCAGATGATGACTCATGGAAGAGCAGAGGGGTGGAATACCCTCCCTCACGTGCTAGCCACGCTGCTTTGGATGCAGCCCAGGATCTTTTTGTCTTTCTGGGCTGTGAGCACACGCTGCCGGCTCATGGTGACGTCCTCATCAACCAACAACCCCAGTCAGGGCTGCTCTCAAGCCATTCTCCTCCCAGCCTGTTTGGAGAAACTTTGTATCACTGTTTAATTTAAAAAAGAGTAAGTAGCACAGTAACATCTCTAAATCTATGCAGTCCCAAAGGCAAATTCCAGCTGCATTTCCCACATATTTATTTTTAAGACAAGATCTTTTAACTTTCTTGATTTTCTCATGTACACACATGTACCATCATAAGCAGTCTTCAGTAGGATGGGGTCAGTGATGAGGACATAAGTAATAAATTTCTTTATCTCTGGATTTTAATGGAAGCAACACCTTTTAAAATACTTCTTTACTCTCTACTTCTTTCATGCTATGTCGCTGACTGATTTAAGCAATGGAGCGCTGTGGTCAATTGAATCTCCCAAATTCTGATATTAAAAGATGGAAGGGAAGGACCTTTATGTCAGCAAAATAAACTCAGAAGTGTTCAGGAAGCACCAGTCTCTGAGAAAAGCAGAAAAATGTATTTGTACTTTAATATTTGTACTTTAATATTTTCTTCCAGTGCTTGTTACTGACTTTGACTCATTAATGTTACAGNTCTTTCTTTCTTTCTTTCTTTCTTTCTTTCTTTCTTTCTTTCTTTCTTTCTTTCTTTCTTTCTTTCTTTCTTTCTTTCTTTCTTTCTTTCTTTCTTTCTTTCTTTCTTTCTTTCTTTCTTTCTTTCTTTCTTTCTATCTTTCCCTAATGAAGATGATGTATATTCTAGATACTTTTGATTTGGTAGAAATGTTTAGTAGAGCCACATTTCTATATTGATGAAGACCTTCTATTAAAGAATGTTATTTTGCCGCGTACAAAGAGAAAGAGAACCCAACATTCCTCAAGTGAAAATAAATTTGAGACAAGAATGAAAATAGTAAACACTTCTGTAGCAACTAGAGAAAACTAATTTCTTTACTTTTACTTTGCTTGCAGTTTAATGTTACTTTACTTGCAGTTTCAACCTATTACTGAAAATTTCCCACAATGCGTCCCTTCTAAATGCGCTGATAGTGTAATGCAGTTCTAAGGGTCTGGTGTGCTCCTCACATCTCGTAGGCAGAATTTTTGTAGTTACACTTTTCAGACGAATCTGTTACTGCCAGCAGAGATATTAGAACATATCACAGAATCATAGAAAATTCTGAGTTGGATGGGACCTGTCAGGATCATCGAGTCCAACCCCTGGTCCCGCACAGGACACCCCAAGAATCAAACCATGACCCTGATAGTCCAAAAGCTTCTTGAGCTCTGTCAGGCTTGGTGCTGTGGCCACTGCCCTGGGGAGCCTGTTCAGTGCCCAGCCACCCTCTGGGTGCCAGTCTTGTTCAATACTCAATTTTGGCATTGAGAAAGCTTCTTATTTTAATATTGAATTACTAAAGGAAGGTGTTTCTGTGCAGACAAAACAAATCCAAGAAACTCAACATAGAAAAACCTCCAATTTCTCTGATTAGCCTTGCATCAAAAGCAGTGTTTCATCTCCATTTATCCATTTCAGGCTGATGAGTCTTTCATAAACACTTCCTCTTATGCCATTGTGTGTGGGTAAGTGCTTACATTTTTGTTTCTACTGTAAAGATATTAGCAGGACAGCTTGGTGAACTTTTGCATTTTTCACAGAATTTGCTTACAGGGCTACTGAAAAGTCATTTTATGGTGGGTTTGTTTGTTTGTTTGTTTGTTTGTTTGTTTTTCTTGCAAAGTAGAGTCCAGGTTTGGTTCGTATTTAGTGTTGATGCTTAAAATGTGACACTATTTTAAAAATAATAGCAATGATTTCTGTATGTGTTTCTTCTTTGTTGAAAAGAGAGGCGTAATAGGCTAGGATATGTATTTCCTCCAGGCACTGAAGCACAAATTTTCTGACACATCAGGGCAGCAGTGTAGATAAGTTTCATAGTAACAAAAAGTTTCCAGCAGATAATTTCTGTCTGTGACCCTGATGCAGAGTGCAGGCACCTTCTGTGTCGCTTTTTCAAATCCTTGTACATCAGCAGGGAATAAGAAAGCATTTGATGACACCCCTGGAGACTCCATCCTGATGGAGTTCATCTTCCAGTTTATAAGCCTGATACATTGGATGAGTTTTTAGACAGACCTTCTAAGTCCTTTAAAACAGAGGGCTATATTGGAAGGACAGGATCTGTATCCCTCCAATCCTAAAACCAAGAAAACACCTTATTTGGTGTATGAGTGCTCTTGGTCCCTGCAGTCAGTAACTGCTGACTGCATGAATGAAGAGTATCCTTTTCCAAACAAATATGAACAGAAGATTTACTGTAGTTCTTAATGTGCACTTTGTCTATGCCAGTACTATTTTTGGTGCAAAGACATCCTATTGATACACATCGGTGCAGTGGCAACAAGGAATGTAGGAACTCTTGGAGATATTATGCCTTGGGGAAGAATAATTCCTACCAGCTCTCTCTGAGACATCCCCTGTCAGGGTGAGGCTCCACGGTGTCCTACAAACAATAAATTCTGGGTGACCCTGGGCTGTGAAATGAAAATTCATTCTCACATTCCTCAGCAGAGCCCTGCTTCCCTTTTGGGTAGTTGACCTTGCTCTGGGAAGGGATAGGTGGCAGCTTCAAGGGCTTTGCTGTTGCATTTCTGTGAGTGCAGAGCCTGCAGTTGTGACTCTTTTGCACGAAGGGAATGCAGCAGGGGCTGGTGCCTCTCCCTGCTCCTCTGCCTCCCTTCACGTGGGCCCCAGGACACTCCCTCGAGGGCCACTCATGCTCTGGGCCCCAGGATCTGCTCCCAGCACTGTCCTCGGAGCACAGAGGTGCTGTATTTGTGCATGCCAAGGAATTATAGTTATGCATTACAGCAGATGCTTTATGGTAGTTCTGTAATTAGCACTCTGCACCATTATGCCAGAGGCACAGATTTGATCTCTTGCTCTCTGAGCTGGCAGGGGATTGGAGCACTGCTTAGGCAGTGTGAAAAACCCCCAGATGGGCAGGGAAAAGGAATATTTTTCCATTGCTCTGCAGTGGCCCTTATAGCTAATGATGATGTATTTTGTGCTCTTATGCCTTTCATTTAAGGATCTCCGAGAGCTCTGCAGGCATTAAGCAAGACATTCTGTTCCCCAGTGGAACACCCAGCATGGGGAGCAGGGGGATCTCTCCATCAATTACCTCTGGGCCACAGCACAGCAGAATCCTGTCCAGCAAGGCACAGCAGAATCAGTCAATATTTTAGGATGGACAGTGAGCAGTTCAGCTTTCAATTCAAACCACAGGGAAAATCGAGGTAGGAAGGAGGAAAATCGAGGAACTCCCACTTAGGCAGAGCGTTTGGGCCAATATATCTATTTTGAGGGAAAATTGCTGCATTTCTTAATTCAAACACACATCTTTCAGCAGCAGCAGCCCCTCCCAGCCCCTGACACGATGATGGGTCTTTGGCTTAGTGATTCAGTGAGAAAAATGCCATTCCCTGCTGATCAGAGGCCCACAGACTGGCAGTGGGAATTTCAGAAGAGCCAGACAAGCAATCTGACACTCCACCACTCAGATTTCAAGACTTGCTTCAGCAAATATGGATTGAGGCTCTTGTGCTGGAGCCATCTCATCAAGCTTCCAGCTTCATTTAACAGCTCCTTACAGGACACAGTTTGCATTTTGTTGAATTTTTGTTGGCTTCCTCTACTACATCCTTCACACTATTTAGGCTTGTAATATACTTCCTATGTGCAGTTTGGAAGTTTTTTTCCAACTCAGATGTTCAGCAGCGTTTCTTTGGTAAATTTAGAAAACTCCAAGATGTTCATTAAATTTGCTGAGCTAAAAGATCTGTGTGAGGAGTTTTGATTTACCCTGTCTTTCATTTATCACCCTCTTCTCTCATCTATTATATGCCTGTCTTCATTTCTCTCCTTGGTTCTGTTTCTTTTACTTGCATAGACTATTTTATTGTGATTAGTTATACTCTTATGCATTAGCCATAGGTCAAAAATAGTTATTTAATTCTCTTGGTTTTTATCTGGGATCAATGCAGAGACATTTTATACCTGTCATTTTTTTTTTCCTCCTATATAACAGATTTTGTGGCTGTGTTGATGCAGCCATTCATGTTGCACTGTTTTGTGATTCAGGATTTTTAGGCCTTTTTTTTATTTCAATAGGATTTTTTTAAAAATTTTTTTTCAATGTAGCACTTGGATGTACATCTTCACTTCTATGTTGTTACTGTGCGGTGACAAGTGCCAGGGTTGATTCTTTGTTGATCTCTCCTGTTCAACAAGTGCAGCAGCTGCAAGCAGGTTGGTATTTCCATCTCAAATGCTCGAAATCCAATACAAACTGTAGATTGAAAAGCCACTGTATTATCATTTATTTAGCTAAGTTGTTGACTACTTCTCCAGAAACAATCAGCAATCAGAGGACATTGCAGAATTGGAGTCTGGGAACTCTGAATGCTAAATGACAAATGTGGCCATTCAGCACAGCACATCAGAATCATATTACCACTGGCTACCACCAAATTTTCCTCCTGCGTGTCTAAAGCCTGGCGAGGTGATCCAAATTGTCCACGCTTGATTTGTTTGGATTATAATATGAACTAATATCAGGCTTGCTGTCTTCTGAAATAGCCTTGTTGTCTTCAATGCAAAGGGATGATGCTGTAGCATTTCCTTCCTTTGGCGTCTCGCTTGTGAGCACTGTGGTCTGGTGAAAACAGAACACAGATGCTTTCTTTGCACATGGATGATTTGGGAATAACTCCATTGGAACCTCATGTCAGTTGTAGATCAGCAATTGTACCAACAACAGAAGTGCCTCTGCCAGGTTCCTCTGCAGGGAAAAAAAAAAAAAAAAAGACACTGTGACATTTTAACCTTTGCTTTCTGTAGGTTTCCAGTCATCTGGAGAAATCAGAGATATTACTGTGTCTCTTTCCACGTCTTCTGCATGTTGTCATGAATGCATTTCTCAGTCAGGGAATATGATATTGTAAAATCACAATACCAATATATTTTTACTCCGTAGCTCTGCTCTTAGCAATATTGGTACAATTGCCTGGCAAACTTTTCCTGCCATTCTTTCAAGAAAATGTCTACACACCTCTCCGAAGGCAGCCAGCTTTCATTCCCTTGTCTGCCTTTTCATGTTATTTTTCCTGCAAAAGTGCAGCAAGGTCTGAAAGTGCTGCTTGAGATACCGTGACACAAAATATGCAGAAGACTGTGGCTATCCCATTGATTCTTTCTGCCATTTCCAATTGAAAAGTGTCAATCTGATAAATACAAAATCTACTATGTGTTTAGCCATCTCACGCATCCAGTTCATAATGTTTCCTGTGCAATGGAAATGGGGTGACTGTACTTGGAGCACCTTTTTCCTTCCTTCTTCACTGGACACCATGGTTGGCAGCCTGCACAGATCTGTACTTAAGCACTGTATCTAATTGCCCCGTGCTATTATGCACCATGCAAATTCCTCTGCACACAAGACACCTAGGCAAGTTTAAATGTTGTCTTGTTTCCGTGGATGGTGGATCACTTCCAAGAATACACTGTTACTGCTGGTGAAGCTTTATCAGCCCAGGAAAATTGGTGACATTTTCTGTGGTTCCTGTTGTGGTTCTGTTGAAAGGGATAAGAACAGTAACTTTGGGAGAAAGGTGTCCCCTGTTGTGCTGTGCTGTAAGGTTCTGATCCAGCTTTGCAGGGTCCTGGCACTGAGGCACATTTGTAGGGGCTGATGGGCTGGGCTTGGTGAGCAGCAGCTCATCAGCCACCAACAGGGACCCGACCTGCAGGTGGGCTGGCACCTTGCTCTCATTCTTGTCCTCGAGATCAAGGAGATATTTTGAGTTTCTGGATCCTATATATATATATCAAAGGCTGCCATGGTCCCTGGCATGCACAAATGATTGCTTGTCAGTATTTTGGTAATTTCAATATATTGATCAGGGCTCTCCTGGGTTCCTCTGTGTGAAGGTGTGCTGTGCTCCACGGGGAGAAACTGAGTTGTTTTGTTACAGAGTGTGATTGCTATATAAACATACATGACTTTAATGTTCCATCAGTGCTATCTTTGACATGCTGCAAAGATAACTAGCAAATATTGCTGACTTGTAATGAAATGACTTCTTTCCCTAAGGCAGCATCGCAAGCTAGATAAGTAAGGGTTAAACAGCATAAATACAGTTTTATCCCTTCTTTCAAGTTACCCATGTATTTGGTTTCTTTCGTGTTATTCTTTCATTTCCTTGCATGTTTATTTATATCTGGCTTAGAAGCCAGAGCTTCAGAGTTCTGGGCATTGCACAAATACAGAACAAAGGCAGAGCCCCCGTGACAGAGGCTTTGCTTTTATTTCATCTGTTTGTTGTACCCTCTCATGGAAAGGCTGCCTTTTGACAACTAAAGACAAAGTGTGTGTGCACCTGGAAATTAAATGGAAATATGCGTTCCTCCCGCCCCCTATTTCAGCCCTCACCAAAGTAATTTGCTTTAACTTTGGCTATAAAGAGAACAAACTTTCTTGGCATTTTTCAAATTAAATTACACAAGATATTTCATTCTCTTGTTTGCTTTTAGAAGGAAATAATTAGGAGACGTTTCTGTTTTCCACATGGATCTTAGTATTCTGCAAAGAAGATGACATTATACCTGGGTAAACAGCAAAATGATTATCAAAACAAAGTCAAATGAAACAAAGGAGACTTTCCCTTGCTTTCAGAAACTCCTGGTACTCCGCAGCAGCATTTCATGTGTAACTGAATCTCTTCTTCTCAGATTAATTTCTGAACATGTGGCTAAATATAGAACAATCGAAGTAGTTTTAAGAGTAGTAATTTTTTTACAATAATTTTATTTGCCTTAATTCCCTTGTGATTGCATTGAATTTGCGCTACAGCAGCCTGCATGCAGAAAAATGGCTTTAATGATTTTTCGTTACGGAGCTCTATTTTACAGCCTGCTTTGTTCTTTGGAATTTGGCAACGACTGCTCCTCCTCTTCCTAAGGTCAGAGTGATTTAAGCTTCAACTAGTTATTTAGAGAGATCTGATAAAGAAATTTCATCTCTGTGGGTGCTGGTCAGTGATGAAGGGAACCCTGGGTTTCAACAGAGACTAATCTTAACTCAGGAGGGAAAACTCGGGAGGGGAAAAGCAATCTGCTCTTCGGTGACAGATCGCTGACAATTTGCTTCCACTAGCCACCTCTCTCTTCCTGCCTAAACTGTCAGAGTGCCATGGAAGAAAAAGCCCTTTGTGCCTGTCTGCAGAAAGTGACTGTCATCACCATTATGAATGGTATTTTACATAGGGCTTGTAAAGATCAGCAATTACTTCATCCTTCCTGCCTCTTCTTTGTGCCGGTTTCTCTTCGTGCTGCACCCAGCTGAGGTTCGGCCCAAAGCACATCTGCTTCCCTGCCCAGCAAGTACCTCTAAGGGTTTGCCTTGTACTCCAGCTCCTTCTTTCTCCTCATCTTCCCAAATCTTCAGGGGGGAAGAGCTTTCCCTTCTGTCTCAGTGGGCTGGGACCAAGATTTGTACCTCTGTTTTTGACTTAGAGCCCTAACTCGGACTGAGGTGCAGTGGTGGCTGCTGCCCGAGGCTTCTTCAACCCCCAGGAATTCCTGCTGGGATGAGAGAGATGGCAAGTGAGAGAAGTGACAATGGGTATATTTGGGGAGGACAAAGGGATGGAAAAGGATGAGTGTTAAGGGACACTGTGATCTGCCATAGGGGTGTAAAAGCTGAATGGTACCCAAAGTGATGTGGAAGAGTTTGAAAATCGTGATTTCAAACTCTCAGGTTTTTTTTTTCCTGGATTAAGAGGAAAATAATTTTCTTCTTAGACTGGAAAACTCTAAAAAAAATGAACTTTTTTTAGGCTGGATGTTGCACAGTGCCTGCCTGAGTGGGGCCAGTGCCTTATGAATACTAAAACTCAGCTCCTTCTCTACTTTGGCTCACATTTGGGCTCAGACTACATCCTCTCTCAGGCACTAAATTCTGATGAGTCAGACAGTGTGTTTAAGAGTTTAATTGGAGGGGTTGCTGTAGTGTGGAAATGTAGCTGAAGCTCTATAAAGGTACCTGCAGGGAAAAGGTGAGCTCTAGAATGAGCAAATTTCTCTGGTGAGGTGTCCTGGCCGCTCTGGGAAATTGAATATTGGTGAATCCAGTCCAAAATGAAGGGCCATGGTTTGCTTTAAGAACACAGTAGTACTTTGTTTCAGATCAGTTTGTCTCCTAAGTCCTCCTTTCTTCCTTCCATCTTGAAATAGAAAACATAAAACATTGACATGATAAAAATTTTCCTGTACAAAGCATCTGGGTTAGGCAAGGCACTTTGGTTTCCATTGAATAGGCTTGTCACAGTGAAATTCCCAGTCCCTGCTAGTCAGTGAGTCAGACAAATGAGGTGAATAGGGGTGAGTCAGGGGTTTGATGACACAGCAGTGAGTGACGATTGATGTGATGAAGGTACCTCTGGTGTGGGTGAAACGGGTGTTGAAATGACTTTGTGTAGACAAAGCTTGTTCTGAGGAGAGGGATGTCTGTCCAAGAGATACCAGGAATGGATTTTTATATAAGAAAAGACAGTCTTTGTGAAGAGCCAGGGAAGATTTTCACTGCTCACATTTTTCAGTACTTCCACCCCACACTTACTTTAAACTTTGTGAATTTTAAAATAATGGTTTTTTCTTGTTTTCAAGAAATCGTTTAATTTGTGGGTGATTTTTTTAAAATTTAAACAAAAGATAGCCAGTATATTTGCAGTTAGTTGATGGAGACCCTCTTAGTTACATGAACAAATTGTTTCCCAGGGTCTGTGTATTACAAGGAGAAAGTATTAAAAGCTCAGATTATCATATGATTTTAATAAAAATGTTACTAGAAAGCAGCACATAACAAACCCAGAGGACAGGAAATCCTTTGATTGCACCTTTGGGTGCAATTCCTACAGATAAGAAAAGTGGGATCTTATCAGTCAGGCTGTTTACCTATGAGAGTCAGGCTTTTACTGATGCTTCATGTTTTCCTGCTATTGTAGTAAATGGATTTTGCGTTATTTTTCCCTTATTTAAATTTCATCTCTTTATGCTTTCTGTATTTTATTCAGTCTGTGATATTTATCTCATTTCCTTTTTAATTATTGAACAATTTGAACAATTGTCCTTCTAAATATTCTTCTTGTTGTTTTAATTTCTTTGAGTTGTTTAATGTTGGTCTCCGTGCTTTTTACTGGTTGTTTCCAAGGAGATAATTAGTTTCAGTCTCCTGCAAGTTTTCTGGATTTTTCTTCCTAATTTGTAATACAAACATAATTATTTTTAAAGTGCTTTATGAGACTACTTACTTTTCTTTTTTTTTTTTTTAATTTGCAAAATAAATTACTGTTCACATTTATAAAGTGCCTTGACAACCCCTCTGAACTAAGGGTGAATATATTGTGGAATCTGGAGGAGGAGAGAGGTATCTTAAACACTCTCAGAACTGGTAAATTTGTTAGCTAGACTGCATCATCAAAACAAGTTCCACTGTGGAGTGTTTTAAATGGAGAGAAGGATTTTAGAGAAGAAAAAAAAAAATGATTTGTATGTACTTAGCACATGAGGAAATGGTGGTGACACTCTTCAGCCTAAAACAATTCCCTGTGGGGTTTGCATTGGTTTGTTTGTTGGGTTTGGTTTTTTTTTTAATGGACTCTGTGACTTTGGGCAATGCAGTGAGCTCTCTATCCTGAGGTTTTAAGTCTGCAAAACTTAGAGGACTAACAGCATGCTTCCTGAAGCTTGGGGGATTCTTGTTTTTGAGGAAAGTATGATTATTTAATGTTGTATCATACCGTCTTGTAAGTTCTTGCTGTTTATTGCAGTAGCACCAGGGCTCATGATATTTCCTATTCCTTTTTCCCCTAACATCCCAGACACATGGCTGTATAAAAACTTCAGCTCTAGCTGAAATAAGTTTCTAGCTCTTCTGATTGTCGGGGGTGGGGGGAAACTTGATAAAGTTTCTCCCTGAAGAATAAAAGAAAAACTAGGAGAGAAATGAAGAGGAGCCAAACTCTTCCTTCCTGAAATTAGCAACATGTTGGGAGTCTAAGCTGTGGTGTGTGTGTGTCAGGTCTGGCAGCATTACAAACATGAACAGCAAGGTGGGACTGTAAACGTTAAGTGTGTGCAGCCAGGCTGATAATTAGAGAGTTCTCAGCAATTTGTCTTCAATTCAGAGGAAACATTTCTTGATCAGAGAGTGTAACCAAACAAAGTTCCAGGAAAGGGAAGCAACATAAAGGATGTTTTTCCCCCTCCTCTTCCTCTGCCTGTCTATCCCCTTGGCATATTGTATCAGAGGTGTTAAGTGCAACATTTTCTCTCCTTTTTTTTATGCAACTTTGAATTCTTATTAGTAACTAGAAATTAATAGATTTAGTTTGCCTTCAGTATTTAAATTTTTCGATATGTGAGCATTATTTTAAAACTGCATGTACGTGACCTTGGTAACCTTGCAAATGGTTAAAAAAACAATGTACCTTTACTGTGGCTGCCAAAGAAGTAGCTGTCATAATGTTGGTTTCATAGCACTGCTTTTTGTCTTCCTTTTTTTTCCCCCAACCCTCTGTCTGGACTAGATCTCACATGTTTTTGATGATAACTCAGAAAAATACCTCTATTCTTGTATGTCCACTAGTATTTTCACGGTCATGCTATCAACATAATTCAAAAACTGGAGCAAATAATGCCCTGATATTTAACAAAATAATGTTAAAAAATAATAATCTCCTGCATACATCATTAAAAAGAAAAGGAGTATAAATGATTTTGCAACATTGCCTTTAAAACATATTAAATTAAAGGGACAAATCCCTGTGTGGGATGAATTGAACATGTACCATTGAAATCAATGGAGCTACACAGATTTAAAGCAATTTGGTATCTGGCACTCTATTGGAAATGCTAGATTAAGTTGGAGAGACACGTACTTGAAAAAGCACACCTTTCACTTGGGAATCTATAATGATCCTAAAAAAGCTGAAATACTCCCCAAAATGTGATTTGCACAAACTCCAACCAACTCTGCTTTATATCTTTGCACTGCTTTTACCTGGAAAGATATACTTCAAGTAGTTCTCAAAATGACTGAAGCAAATCTGACAATTTATCATAATTGAAAGTGTCTTAGGAAAATGTCTTGGAGGCTCAATTTCCTGCGGAGAAAGGGAATGTCACTGTTGTCACTGACCTGTGGCTGTAAGAGGCACATGATCAAGACTTATTAATTACAGCATTAAATGCCAAATATATGAGACACCACAGACATTTTATTGGATGTGGGAACTAATCAACTTGCTACTGAAGTAATTCAATTCCATGCAGGTTTATTATTCAAGCACTTTAAAGCTCAAGGAATGACAGCTGATATATATGGAGGAAAACTAAGAGAGACAGCAATAGTTCCTTTTAATTGTATTTATTGTATTGGATAAAAGTGATATACAGCTTTCCTTTCTGGTCTTGAAGTGATTTGTCTCATGCTTAATTATCACTTAACTATCAATGACCAGGATGGAGAAAGAACAGCCAAGCTGAAAACCACAGAGTTCAGAGTGAGTGGGTCACAAGGCGCAGATGCCCTGCCAGCTTTAGGTTACCCAGCTCCAGTTCCTACCATTTTCCAGGGCTCAGCAGAGCAAGGAAGGAGGTGAGGTGTGTCCTCAGTGCCATTCCAGGCAGCAGCTGCCCATCCCCATGTTGGGCTCTCCAGGCAGGGGCTGAGCACTGAATGTTTAATTGAGCTCCCGGGGCTCTGGAAAAAGCGAGCGTGTGCTTTTGCCTCCTCACACGTGAGAAATTCCTGCAGCCTAACTTGCATGTGGCTACCCAGGGATCAGTGCTGTGTGCTGATGGGACCAGCCAGCCTGGCAAGCTGGAGCCCTCCTGTCAGCTGAAACGGTGTTTTCCACAGGCTTTGTTTGCTCGTGAAGCATGCGGGATTTGGGTAGGTACACACAAGGAAAACCTGCTGAATCATATACCTGTGCAAGTACAAAGCTCTCTTGTTTGTGGAGCACAGATGATCATCTCAGTAGGACTGGATTCTTGGTGGTAGATTTTTTTTTTTTTTCTTTTCCCCCCGTGGAAATGTATTACATGGCATATGTGGGAAACCGTGCAACTTAGTGAAAATGGAAAGATGCTCATGTTCTGGAAGGGTGAGCTAGATGGAGTCCTCACAGATGATGCATCTCCTTCAAATGGGAATAATATGGCTTTATAATAGACTAAACCAGACAAACTGATTCTTCCCCAGTCCCCGGGGACTGGATGGTTATGATCTGAATTCATTAAAAGCATTTCTTATTTGTGCTTTAGGTTTGAAAGCAAGATATGTCCTTGGCTCAGGAATGAAACTTAGCAGGAGAATATGCATTTACTTACCCTCTGAGGTTGAAATTTTATGCAAAATTTGTTTTGTGCTTTGCTTTTGATTTTGAAATGCAGACTTCATTTCTGTTTACCCTAAGTTCAGTCATTCATGATCATATTGATACAAGTACTAAAGCTGTGGAAACAGAACCAGTTTGGGGTCTTTTTTAATGTAACTTGAAAATACCCTGTTGTTTTCCTATTGAGCTAGGTAGAAGGACTGAAGTTTTGTTTAAGGGTTTTTTGGTTTGGGGTTTTTGTTTTGTTTTGTTTTTTTTTTTTTGGGAGAGGGGGGTTGGTTGGGTGGGAATATTTTGTTTTTTGGGGTTTTGGTTTGCTTTTTTGTTTTGATTTTTCTTTTTTTTTTTAATGCAGTAGCAAGTCTGGAGAGACAATAAAACAAAATTTCCTGTGTGGGTTGCTTTTTGTTTTTTTCTTTATATTATGGCTGCTCATCTCTATTAATATAGAATGTCCATTTGTTTGCTGTCCAAAGATTTTTCTAAAACAAAATAATTATGGTCTTTGTAGATTTATTTTCATTCTTTTCATACTGGTTTGACCGTAACACCTCTTTTTGAAAAACTTACAATCCTCCTTGTGTTTAAAATGGATTACCAAATTATTCCTTACGTCAGTACCTGAAGCCTTACCTGTAGATCAGGTAGGAGTTGGGAAAGAAGACAAATATTCACAGCAGTATTGAGGGCTGCATAAAATCCTTGTGGCAGTTAAGTCATATGCTTGCACAGATTAGCAATGTTAAAAATAGACTAGAGAATGATAGGAAAAAAATATTTTTTACCTTCTTTTTACAAGTGATTTAACCACAGCAAGTAAAGAGGAAATGCTAGCATAATTAGATAAGCATTTCTCTTGTAGTTAACAATGATAAACACAGTGATTCCAGCTACATTTTGAGTTGGAATTTTAGGCAGAGTGCTAGCAAGGGGAAGTGTGCCCACAGGGATATTTCTGTTACTTCTTCCTAATGGAGCTTGGCTAAGGCAAGGCAATGGATGTCATCTTCGTGCAGTGCCTCCCAGCCAGAACCAGCAATAAAAATACACAATAGATTTCATGCAGCTTGGCTGTCCTGTGACCAGCAAGTTGGCCACAGGCAGGGGCAAAAATTACACTGAAATTCTTCAGCCTTGGTCTTCAGGCTTTTCTCACCAGAGCATTATGCAGTGGACATAAGCTGGGCTGAAAGCGACCCACTGAACATATGAAAATGCAGAATAGGATAATGGTGAGAGAGCATGAGCACTAGCAGAAATGTAAACAATCTTGCAATGAAATAGAATTCAAGAATGCATTTGTTAATTTAATACACTGTTCTTAAGGATTTGATTATCTACTCCCCGAGTGTTTGATAATTTGACAGTGTCATGACTTGGGTTTTTTTGAAAAGAGTGGGAAGGCAAAAAGTTCTGGCCCCACTCTGAGATATTTAACCAAGGGAGAGATCTTGATGATATTACCATGGAGCAGTATTGCTGTAGCCATGAATGGGTGAAGCTGATTACAGGAAAATTTAATAGCTGAAGAAATCTAGCAATAAACTCTTTGAATTCCAACCATCAGCATCTAATGGGTAAATTACAAGTGAATTTGAATGAAAAAGGCAGACCTTAGTCACCCATCCAAGGAGTACAATCCAAAATCCCTCTCTAACACCAAAATCAGAACAACCATGCAGATTCCTCTTTCAGACAGTGTTAGTTTCTTTTTAAATGGAAATGAGATTATTTCTGATTTATGCTGGTGATGTCTTGAGCAGGTTTTTGCCCATTTGCTTACCTGGTTTACAAGAGGTGTATTTTTCCTCTGGGCCAAATGTTGTACTCCCTGTAAAACAAAGGTTATGGCACTAACACAAGCTATTTCCTTGAGGCCAAATTCTACCCACAGCTTCCTGAATGCAAATCACTGGCATTACACACAGGTAACTGAAATCTGAATTTACCCTTGAGTGCTCAGTTCAGTCAAAATTATTTTGCAGCTTCTCTCCTGATGGCTGAGAAATCATCCAACCCCAGTAGTATAGCTACCTTTTATTCAGAATTCCCTTCACAAATATAGTGTAAGGGTGTCTTATAAATATACATGCTTTTGTTGAAAATTGCTGTTGAAATACACTGCTTTGCATACTACAGGTATAGAGAAAGAAATACCTGAAAGCTCATAATTAAATACTCCTTTTGTTCAGACAATGCGAAGTGAGCTAAGTTCTCAGACATTATATGCAAGATGCCATTTCCAAATTGTTTTCAGCTTTTCTTCACACAATTTTGATTGGTTTAGGGCAGAGCTGTGCTAGTTAACATTCCTGGTCATCCTCATCACTGCCAATGCCTTGTCGTGTGCTTCAGATCAAATCCTGCCTTGCTCTGAGCACAAATGATTCAACTCCCCACTGTAAATCTTTTCTAATTAGGTTATTTTTGTCTTTTAATCTCTTACTCTGAGAGCCATTAATGATTTTGAACTGAGACGAGTATAATCTGTAACAATTTAGTTTATCTGGTTTTTTAAGACCATTTATTTTGCTTTTAATCTTTAACAACCCTGTTTGGATTTAAGACTGTGTGAGCTAAATGACAGAAGTACAAATGGTTTTGGCATCATTATGCAATTCTTAACCTGGTGCTGAGGCCTGCAGCTGCCAGGTTTATGATGCCATCCATGAATGAATTTTAAAAAAATAATTTTTTAAAAAATTATTTAAATTTAAAAGAGGAAAAGGGGTTGAAATCTTAGATAATAAAAGTAATAGTGTGTCATATACTCATTACTTGTTCTGCTGCTGTATCAAATATCAAACTTGGTTGTTTTCTCTTGCCTATTTGACCTGGTAGCTTTAGCCTAATTTTCCATGATGAAATGGTATGGATTATTAGAATTTTTTTTTAATCTAACCTTTCAGAGATCCTTATGGACTTCAGGCTAAATCGAACAAACTGCTATTAGTGCACCTTGTTTGATTAGCAATCCAGGAATTGGTTTTAGTGGGAAAAAATAATGAACTACCTCAGTCCTATATGAGAATATGATCACTACCCTGGACAGTAATTGGAAATCAGAGTAGAAAGACCAAGGAGATTTAATTAATTTTCATGATTCTACCACATTTTGTTGCTAGATGGTCCTCTACAATATGAAATATGGATATGGCAGTCAAATAGAGTTTAAAAGCCCTGGAAATATGTAATATGTTTTAAAGGGATAAGTAGAATTATTTTACAATGCATTGTATGTTCAATGCATCAGTCAACCAGTGATTATTTTTATCAAAGGCTTGGTTGCATCTAAGAGGAGGCGCTTTTTTTTTTTTTTTTTTTTTTTTGTTACAGTGAAATGCAACAAGGGAAGAGAAGTTTCACATGTGTTTGGTTTATTTAACCTTCCCATCACTTCTGCTCTGCACAGTCAGACAAATGCATGCTCGTGAAACTTCAAGAGCCATGAAGGGTGCCAGTTCACATGAAACAGCACTCTAGGCATGTGCTCAATCCCACTGGATTTCAATTCAAGCCTGGGAAGGATGAGCAGTTTTCTGTTGCAGTTGCCCCCCAGCTTCCTGGAAAGGATAATTTTACACACCAGTCAAATAGAATGGAAGAATGTAGAGCAACTTGAGAAAAAGCAATATAAGATATGACATAATGAGTTACTTGTGCCCATCTGTGGGGAGTTCTATTGATTTCTGACTGATCTAGTTATCTTTGAAAATCCCAAATAAGTAGGGGAAAAAAGAATGTTTTGTAAGTAAACACAGGTTTAGATATTTTCACTATATGCAAAACCAGATTTAACAGTAAAAAGAAACAGCTTTTCTTTTTATAAAAAGGTAATTTTTTTTTTGCTATGGCAAATCTGTTAAGTGTTAACATGGACTAAATTCCTGTTGTTGGCAATTTCACAATGGCCTTGAACTAATTGGGATTGAGCAGTGCAGAGAGTGTGACAATGCCAGGCACAAGGGTGTGGTGTGCTCCTTCTCTACCAGTCCTGTCCTACAGCTCCTGGCCAGGCAAGCTAAATGGCCACTGATCAGGGAGTGGGAAATTATGTTAGAATGGCTTTCTGGGCTGGGGAAAACTTGGAGGAAAATAGGTCTGTGGGAGTATAAATGGATCTGTCCATTACCCTGCTGCTTTGTTCTCAATGATTATCACAAAACACAAATTGCCTCTCATCCCAAATCCATGTTATTGCAGGCTTTCAGTGGATCAATTCCTTCAAATGCCAAATCTTGCTGGAGTTAAAAGGTGAGAGAAATAGGGAAAAAAAAAAAAAAGGCAGAAAGTTTTTTGGGTTTGGGGTTTTGTTAGTTTTTTTTGGTTTTTTTTTCTTTATCAACATGGAAGCCTGATGATAGTTCTGGTTCATTGGGGTGCAGAGTCAGAGAACACATGGACATAAACCCACCTGAGCACTGGAGAACGGCCGTGAACCTAGAGGAAGACAAGGATACATTCTTCACGCTTGACAGTTCAGAGAAAATGATCTGTGCTGGTGACAACAACTGATTTCTCAGCCCTTTCGGCACCTCTGCACGCTCCAGCAGGGCATGGTGTTTCCACTGTGTCTTGGTTTGGGAAGACAGGTATCTGCCAGATAAAAGCTGGAGTTTGCTTTGGAATGGGGAGTGTAAGCCACGCCCTCTCCCCTTTTTTTTCAATTACAAATTTACAATCAGAGGCTCTTAGGCAAAGATTTTTGGGAATAGGAAATAGCAGTTCTTTA
>VXBN01001588.1:117521-148274 GCA_013397395.1 Sinosuthora webbiana | reverse complement strand
AACCGATGGTAGTAGATTTCCCAGGACTGGATCCCTTCGGCCACACCGAAAAAACTCCTCCAGCGAAACCGCAGCCCAGCAGCTCTCTCTCTCTCCGAACGCCAAAGAAGAAAAAAAGAACCTCCCCTCCCCACACACACACTCCTCAAGCTCTGTCCCTTTTGTTTCGGTTAAGTATTTTTAAGTATCCAATACTTGGTCTCTTTGGTAACTTATGGGTGAAAAAATTCTTTAGAGAAAAGAAGGAACAAACCTAACCCCCAACACACTGTCACCACACAGGCCATGCTTTCTCTTTCCCTCTCCATCCAATTTTATTTGCCTGTATGGCAGAGGCTTTTCTGAGGACTGAAGTCCTCTTATAAATGGCAGCTTTTCTCCTGCTTGAAATCTAAGAAGGAGCTTAACTGCTGCCTTCTGTGCCCAGTCTCTTAACAAAGAAAACAAGCCTTATTCTGAAAATCTCCTTTTTTGCTGAAAGGTCCACACATGTTAAAATCCTCTGATTTAATATCATCTTTGGTCAGAGCTTAGTGTCTAAATTTGCTGGAAATAAGCAGAAAGACCCTTCTTTAAAATGGGAAGAAAGGTGGCTTAAGAAGTAGACCTTAATATTCTGGAGTCCTTTTTTATTAACTTCACATTTGAGGGAAAAAAAAGTCTTATGACTTATGTCAGGATCTTTTGTTCACTTAATGAATTTTTCAAGGTATTAAAAATAATTTGTGCAATGTGATGACTATTAAGCTAGTAGGTGAGGATGGGAGTAGAATATAATTTCAATTAATATCCCATCTGAAATAAAAAGAACATTCTTAGAGATTTAAAAAAAAGAAATCTTTACTGATGCAGAAAAGAGCCTCATCTTTGTTGGAAACTAAGCCACACGACATGGCAATAACAGCTCCACAGGAAGAGTGAGAAGGATGTTGAAGATCAGCCTTTACATTTAACACTTCAAAAAATGAACCTCAGTGAAGACACCAGGCAGCCATGCTCCTCATGCACACTCATAATAAATGTGTAAGGAGATATATATATACACACACACACACCTCACTCCTCCTCATCTTGCTGATTTCTGTGGGTGTTATGATTACAGACCAGGAGGAGATTAAACCCCAGAGCACAGCCACACGGTGGCTCGAAGCAAGTTTACTTTGGAAGTGTTAAATGGGTGAAGTGATCTCCAATGCATGCAAATTAAAAGCTTCTGGGAGTGCTGTGCACGCAATGAAAAGAAAATATAGCCTTCTGCAGATGGAAAAAGCTATCTTATTAGGAATTAATAACTGTCTCAAGTCCTAGGGAAATAAGAGAAAATGGTGCATCTATTTCTCACCACAGCAAAATGTAATTAACATGAAGGTCAGAGGGCAAGGACATAGCATGCAATTAAGTCTTCCTCAATCTTGCACTACACAGGTAAACACAATATAAGTTTAATAATGAACAAATCCTCTGGTATCTAGCACACATTTTTAGAGCTCTCATTTACATGAACTCTGTGGGGAATCTTGTGTCTTGCTATGGCATATTTTGCAGTTCTACATAGAAAATTTGGGAGGACTCTAAGGACATTTCCCTCACATCTTTCTTGAGGTTTCCTCTGATCCCCCTACCACTGAAGCATTGCTGTAGCTCATTTTTCTGCATGTTACCTGAGATTTTGT
Organism: Sinosuthora webbiana; assembly: GCA_013397395.1. Taxonomy (NCBI): domain Eukaryota; kingdom Metazoa; phylum Chordata; class Aves; order Passeriformes; family Sylviidae; genus Sinosuthora; species Sinosuthora webbiana. Next base: position 146,601 of record VXBN01001588.1, on the reverse strand, counting down.
GCTACTGCAGATAAGGCAAAGCTGTAAGAAGGCTGCTGCTAACATGTGAAAGCAGTGCTTTGAAGTGATAGTGTAATGAATACCTATGTTAGTTACTGCTGGGTGCATCCTTTACCTTGCAGATGTCAAGCTACTTTAGGATGTGATTTTTTATTTATTTTTTTCTTGGACCAGGACACTTGCTTGAGGATATGGTATTCATTACATGCCTGTTCATAAATGCAGAATGGGAATGGATTCAGCTCTGTGCTTCGAGCTGGAGGTTGGAGCAGATGACCTCCCAAGGTCACTTCCAACCTGAATTAATCTATAAACCTAAGATTTGCATGCAGCTCTCTGTTAGTTTTTTGCAGTTCTTTTAGGGAAGAAAAATATTGCTGCTAAATATTGGATTTTCCCTGCAGTATTTTCAAGTTCTCAGAAGAGGTCTGGTTTTTATTCATGCCCCTCTGCCCCCACTTTACTTTCTCTTGTCTCATTTTCTGCCAAGAGCTTCCAGACTTGCCCTTGATTTCTGCCTCATAGCAAATCTGACTAAGACCCACTTCCCTTTTGGTTTCTAAACTCTCTTTTCTCCATGGCTCTGAGCCCAGGGAGTAATGTATGAAATGCTGCCAACCACGACACAGAGACCCAGCCCCTGGCAGGCACAGAAATGGGATGCAGTGTGGTGAAATAGCCCCAGCAGAAGGGATTGCTACACTGTGAGGTTACCTTTCTGGGCAGCATCAGATAAGATTTATGCAAAGGGGCTCTCTGGACTTGGAAACATCAAGAAACAAATCAAAAGGGCAAATACACACACTAAATCATCCCCTAGCCCCTCACCTTCCTTATGCTGTGTATCACTGTGAATGGCAAGGTAGAACCTAATCTGAAAACTCTGTAGTCAGATTAAGGAGGAGTGCAAAACTGACCTGGTTCATCTCTTCTGTCATCAGTGGAGAAGGCCCTTCCCATAAGTGCTACAGGATTTTTTTTTTTTTTTCTTCCCATGGACAGGATTCCTTGGGAGAAGACAGGAGGCTACAGTAGAGTTGATGCCTTTCTCCCAGGCAATCTATGAAAATCGCTACCTGAAAAAGAATGGGGGGAGAATAAAAAAATGAAATGGAGACAAGTACATGGATTGATTAGAAAATTAGTGCAGATAGTAAGATTTTTCCAAAATAGCTCTGGTTTTTGAGCTCTCAACTTGTAACCTTGGAGTAACAGTAGGTGATCATTTTGAAAATTGGGGGAATTCCTGTTCAGTCTAAATCCGCCTGAGATGAGAATAAAAAGCCTCTGCAGAAAACAATTTTGGCCTCAATTAAGATGGAAACACAGGGAGAAGAAGAAGAAAGACATTTTTGTCTCTTTTGAAAAAGACAAGCCTGAAATCCAGGTAGTAGGTCCTATTCTGCCAGGTGTATGGGATGTGAGGCAGCAGAATAAGTGCCAGTGTGTGATATGAGCTTACCCCCTCCACACTCCCTTTTTCCAAATGATCAGTTGTGAACTGAAATTCATGAACTCAGTGGCTAAAAAAGGTGGGGTTCTCTTTCCCAGTCAGTCATACTTTCTGCTGCTTCAAAGCAGGAAGAAATGAAGAGCCAACATGGCAGCCAGCAAGGAGCAGTGCAGAGGGTGAAGTGGGGTTGCGTTTTGAGAAAAGGCCACAGCAGCCCTGTGCAACACATCGACCTCTACCCTGGCCCCATCCTTGCGGCTTTCCACCTGCCTGTGCTGCCTTGGATCTTTGGAGGGGCTTGTCTTCTGCTTTTTTGGCTGCCAAAGGGGGCCAGTGCTGGAGCCATGTCCCCTCCTGTGCAGGGGGTGCCCTGGCTGACTCCTTTCTCTGGGAAGGCTGCAGGAGCTGCCAGAGGGGCACAGCAGCTCAGAGAATACAGCCCTATATGAGGCAACAGCTCTGCAAAACCTCTCTTTCTTCTTTAACTTTCAAACTCATTTACTCTTTCCATACATGTCAAAACATGTCAGATATTTCGAGTGTGATCTCTTGAGAACATGCTAATTCATGACTCCCTTAATATTACAGCTCTTTTTATTGAATGATTGTGGTATATTTTACCCTCATCTTTTGCTCACTTGCTTTCTCCGGTATAAGCTGAGGTTATGTTTGTTTTCAGGGGTATGACTGTATTTTGTCTGACAGAAAATGGGTGGTTATTTTGAAATATCTGTTATTCTGCACATCCCCCTTTTCTCCCAGAGAAAAAAATAGGGAGGTAGAAGATGATTGTACTGCAGTGCTTGCATTAACAGGGGCAAGAGTACAGGTACTCTTGGTTTACTGACTACTGCATACAGGAAGGATAAAAAACCCCCAGATGAATCATAAGTAATTTATAAACAGAATTGGAGTAAAATTATAATGAGCTTGAGCAATCCAAGAGAAGGTAGCACAGATGGATTCAGTATTTTAAAATTAATGTGAGAAAATGTTTTCTTGAGTTTGTGGATTTGGTGGTGAGAATGAGATGCTTTAATATTAATAATCCCCACATAGCTCCATAGAACAAATGGTGATAGGGGAAATAACCTTACCAATACTCGGTAGTGCATATAATGAGACTGATATTTACAGTTCTTTAGACCTATATTCATTTTACAGAGGAAATCTCGTCCTTTTTTTTCCTTTTGTGTTGGTACTTACAATTTATCACGATCGCTAAGGGCAAAATGAGACTCCTGCACACATGTTTTTCTTGTGAATCTCCTAGCTGAAGAATGATGGAGATAACAGGACCAACTTTTTAATTTTTGCATGCAATCAAAGCTCAGTTTCAGGCATTTTACTTATGAAATGAACGCTGATATTAGGGAATGTATTTTCTTCATTATGGTTCAGACATCATTCTGAGATAGCTGTACAGCAGTGTACTGCACTACTTATCTGAATGTGGTGACTCAGAGAAGACATTAATAATAACTGTGCAGTTTTCTTCTTATACTGACTGTGAAAGACTTGTGCCTGCTTGTTTTATCAGAAAGAAAAAAAAAAAAAAACCACAAACCTGCATCTGACTGGTAGGAATTTTGCCTGAGCAACAACTACAGGTTGCAGTCCAAATGAGACAGTTTCTTTCAATGCACATTGGTTTAATTTTCTGAAGTTTCTATATTTTGATAGCACCTATGGGATTGGCTTTAATTTGAAGCTTAAAATTACTGCTTTATGAGACCAAGCTGCTGCAGTGATTGTTGAGCTCTTAAGCATTTGTTAGGGCTCGGCTCTGTTATCTACCTGAACTCTTGGAAGTTGCTAGTGTTTATCTCAAGTCCTGGTGAAATAGCTGGGAGGGTTTTATGCAACAGAGAGGAGGAGAAAATAGCAGCTGCGTTCATAGAAACTTTTCCTTCACGTCAGGGCATTCACCCATAACAGCCATCCTCCACCCTAACACGGGACAAAGGTCCTGCTAATGATGCTCCTATCCAGGGTACTGAAGGCTTTGGGCACGCTGCACAACTGCGGGTTGGCAAGGACACGACACTATTAACCAAAGCTGCCTCTCACGTCTCAGCTGACCTCAATACCAGAGTGGAACTTGCAGAGAGCCCTTGCTCCCTTCGGGCGCTGATCAGTTCTCTCTAAGTGTGTGGGAATGCAGGGTTTCCTGTGGCACAATTCACAAAACGTGTTACCCAATACAGAGAGATTGAAGAAAACTGCATGGAATGCTAGATTTAAGACAAAGGAGTGCTTCATCGCTTAAGCATTTTCTTTTAATCTATATGTGTTTAGGTATGTGCGTGTTGGTAATATATCCTTTTATGCAGAGATATTTCTGGCAGATTACATATCTGTACAACTAGTTCATGCAAATCTCGGCAAAAGGTATCAAAAATGGCTGTTTATAAATATAAATAGCTGAAGCAGGTATTTGCTTTACCATTACTCCACCTACTGGTATTGTGCTAAACTGACTGAGGTCTCAGAGCTTACTCAATAAAATGAAAGAAATGCATGTATCCCCAGAGCATGGGCACTGAGTGATTAATTAAACAGCAATTTTGGAGAATGATGGTTTTAAGGAACAAATCATAATTTATTTTGGGTGGGTGGAGGTCGCACTACACCTTTCTATCCATAAATACGTATCAGTACTTTCCTTGCCATTAAAAATATCTAAAACTTAATTGGAGAAGAGTCAATATTATAACACTTGTATCTGATGATATATTTATAACAGAAACGTGTGCACATATATTATTTGAATAACGGTGTAGAACTACCTTAGAACAGTAAAATATCAATTAAAATTAAGTCTTCTGAAAAGCCACAGCAATGTGAGTAAATAGAGTATGACAGCGTCTGAAAAATTACAGCGGGGAAAACAAACACCGTCACAAACGGACTGTGAGCAGCTACTTGGGGCTGAAGTTTACAAGAGATGATTTCTTATCACAGTGTAATTGCTGGAGGAGCCTAGCTCCAAGATGTGTAAAGGGCAGCCCATGGAAGCAGTCAGTGCTGTGTGTCACATGGCCTCTGTTCAAGGGCAGTGGCCGCTGGTGACGCCTCAGTTCAGCCAGGTAAATCAAGCACAACTGGAGGGACACCCTCGGCTCTGCAGCAGAAAAGAAAATGCAGAACTGTTTTCAGGGAGTCTGTAATTCCAAGGTAGCCCAGTGCTTGCTTGTTTTTTCTTTCTTTTCACCTTCCCTGCACTAAATAACACATTGTTTTGCTGGAGCTATCATAGAGCCCACCATGCACTGAGAGCTCTGGGAACCTCCTTCATCAGCAAATTTCCTGGACAAGCTTATCTGCTTTTTAATGCTTAAAAAAAAAAAAAAAAATCCACTGTTGCTTGGCAATCCTGCCTGTGTTATATGTGCTCATCACAAAATGTACGTGATAGATGTTCTCATGACCACTGCCCTCGTTTGCTTTGTGTGGGTTACCATTTTGATAGTCACATTTTCTTAATGGGTGCTAAGAAATTGGCTTTTAGTGAATTTTGTAGCAGTGTAAATTTGCAGAACAGAAGCTCTTCATTTCTGTGGCATGGTTTCCTGCAAAGGCCTGGTAATGAAACTTTTCCTCTGTTTTTTGTAGTTGAAAGGGTGATGAGGGCACTGTCACCTTTTACACTGCTGTACCTCCTGACACCAACTCTAAAGGAACATTTTTAGAACTGGTTTAAGGACTATTTGTTTTCCTTTTCTGCAGAGGACTGCATGCATGCAGGAGCAAAGCAAACCCTGATCCCTCCTCCAAAGGGACCTGGAATCCATGATGGATTCCCACTGCGAGGTGTATCCAGGTACTTGATTAAAACCAGGCTTCTCAGTTCAGCCTAAATCAAGGGGGAGGGGGAGAGGACATTCTCCCTGTTGTGGCTCTCTGTGCATTGGCCTCCTGACAACTGATGGACAGTAGAGAAATGCAGATATCTGGAGTAAATGGCAGGCTTGGGTTCTCACCCATATGACAAATGCCCAGGACACTGGACCATGCTGTGGTGCTGTATTCTCCTCTTCTTCCCAGCTTCTCATGTATTCCTTTAGCTTCCTCCTCCTTATTTTCCTTTAGCTTGTCTGGAGCCTTTGGATAGGAACTGGAACTCAATTACCCTGGAAAGCTACCCAGGGAGGGTCAGGGAAAGAGAGACCCGAGGAGAGAAGTGTGCAATTCCCTTGGAGTGGGAAAATGTCCCTCCTTCACTCCTGGGAGGAAGAGAGCAGGCTGAGCCTCAAGGAGGGAGCAGTGCTTTGGGAGATGTCATTACAGGAGGAAGCATGGAGGGCTAATTAGGTGAGTTCGCTCCTGTTCCATGCTGCAGTGCTGATTCTCAGCGCTGCACAGGTCAAGAGGCACAGATTTGAGTGATCATCCAAGGGATGTGCAATCAGCTCCCATGCAGGGCAAAGCCAGAGAGCTCACACCTGTGGATTCCTGATGGAAAAAAATCATTCTTGGATGACCGTGGTCTAAAGTGAGATCTTTTTCTGCAGAGCACAGGAATGTTGTGCACTGAATACAAGAGGATCAACACAGCTGGTTGCTAGCATCTTGATTAGGGATGGATGAGCTAGTTTGGACAAAACAGCAACTGGTCTGACTGTGCACAGACCTCCAGCTGAGCCTGAATTTGGAAGGGTCAAAGCAATACAAAGCTTATATTATTATTATTATTTTCATTCTTACATGTTGCCATTTGTCTGTAGTTCCTGGCTGCAGCAACACAGCTGACAGACATTGGAAGGATGGCACATTCCTTGGCTGACTGGAAAGAAAGAGGTCACTTGATCTCCCTATCACCAGACACGTTTCTAGACAAGAGATGATTTTTCTCTCCACCTAAGCAAGCACCAAAAAACGTGAACATTTGCCCATTTCTGTTGTATTCAACCTGTAGCAGTCAAGAGAAAAGTCCCTATCCCTGATAGGTTTCCTCCTGAAGTGTCTGTGAATTTCCTGTAGAGGAGGCTTGTCAGGAGGTTTGTCAGCGCTGAAAGTCTCCACGTGGGCCCTTGCCCAGTGCATTCTCAACACGCTCAGAATGCACAAGGCGCTCGGGATGTCAGAGCCAAGGGGAGGTGGAGCTTCTTGCTCAGTCATGGAAGTGACATCTTGGCTGTGGCTTTATGGGAGCACCATGCAAATGTTTGGATTCTGATTTAAAGTGAGCAGCCACCTGGCAGTCCTGCTGGAACATGTGTTTTCTGAAAGCACATCTCAGTGTTTTGCACAATAAAATGCTAGTTTTGTCCAAAAGGATCCCTTAAAGCACAGTGATAGATAAAGTTTGGTATTCTTATTGAATATATACACTTTTTTCAGTGTTTTTTAATTTCATGAAGATAGAATGTGGGAAATCCTGTTCTGTAGCCCTTCATTTAAACCATGGTTAATCTTTGGAGAGCTATATTTTACAGTGAAAGCTGCTATTTAACATACATAATAAGATTTTTTTTTCCCTTTAATTGCACAGAAGGGATTGTTTCCAGTAAATTAAAATTTCTTTGACACCAATTATTTGGCAATATGAAGATGTAGTATTTTGCTTTCATTTAATTTCCTCTAAATTAATCTAATGATGATTAGATTTAAATAATAAAAATAATGAGTTGTTTCCCTCTCTAAATTACTTCTTTGTCGTGTGTTTCCCTTTGTATTGAACTTGGTGACTTATTTGCTTTTAGTAGTTCTGAAATATTCTGACACTAATTGCATTTTGAAATATAACCTTCCAACTATGTTGCTTCTGTTTTTCACTCATTTCAGATTGGTTTAGAAGCATTGACTTCTTATTTTATTGCTGAATATTGAAGCTGAGAGCCACATTACATATATCAGTGTGCTTTCTTTTCCATCTTTAGCTTTGTTAATTAAATTCTGTATTTTCTATATTGCTCATGATTTGCAATGTTTGTTGCCATATCCCAGGCACTGCAATGTGAAATCTATTCAATATAAATATTTTATTTGTCCAAATGTTTTTTAAAACTAGTTCAGCCATAATCTCTAGCATTTTCTTTCCTTGCAGTGTACTAAACAACCATTACACTATCTAAAAAATCAAAGGGAAATATTCTGACTACTCCATGCAAAAATAAAAGATTAAGCATATATTTCTCCTGCTGCTAGTAAAAACGTAGAGAAATGTGTTATTAGGGTTTCTGGGCTATATGTGACAGAAATATAGCAAATTGTATAGCATAAAACAGCCCAACAGGAGACCAGTGCTGCTTCTGGCTGAGCACTGGATATGGGACAGACCCCACCATTAAGAGTGGTAGGGAGTTACAAATGACTTTTCATTTTTCTGTTATAATATACTTAGTGCGCAGGTGAAAATATTATTGGGTTTCAGGTTCCATGTCTTGTAGCCTAAAGCCATAAATACATAAAGACAGTCACAGTGGGCCAGACCTAAAGTTCTATATTCTGACCCTGTAGGAGCCTGTAAGTGAATGTTTAGGGAAGACATTCATTTAAAAGCAGAATTCCGATGGGGACTGTTTTCATTCACTATTTCTACTGGTCTCCAACTGTTTTCAGTCAGAAAACTCTATATGCCAAGTTTGTCTCCTTCTGCTTAGCAGCTTAGCAGCTCCCAGAGGATTTCTCTTCTAGGGTTTGTCTCCTCTTGAACCCAGGCTTTGCATCCCACAGCACGTGTGAGGAGTCTGTCTCCTGCTCTCTTAATTTCATGCCCCTAGTTCTGATTCTATGGAGAAAAAATTCAACAGTTTACTCCTAGCCACTCGTTTCTTACCAGCAATGATACCGTAAATTTTTTTTTGATTTCTCACTCAGGTCACTTAATTTCCATGGCAGAGATTCTTACCTTAATTTTGCCCTATACAAAAGCTGTCCTACACCTTTGATTTTCCCCTGATTTTTTTCTCCACATATTTCATATTACTGTATTTGTTCTGAGGTTAAGGAATAGCCAACATTCAAGATATGGGGATACCATAGGTCTTTACAACAGAATAATGGAGTTCTCCATTTCATTCTCTCTTCATTTTGAAATAGTTTTTGACTATGATTTGTCTTTTTCACTACCATTGAGCACTGGGCAGGCATTTTCAGGGCATTGTCTATCACAATTGAAAGATCACACTCTGAAGCTGCAACGCTCAGCTCAGCAGCCATCACTTTAAATGTGGAGTTGAGATTATTTTTCTTCTGTCTGACTAACTGTACTTTTACCTATATTGAACAGCATCTGACATTTTATTGCTCAGCCTCTTCTCAGCTCAGGCTCATAATATCCTTCTGCAATTTTTCATGAGTCTTGTCCTTCCTACTTTAATAACTCAGTATCGTCAGCAAACTTTGTCAGCTCACCACTGGCCCCCTTTGGGAGGCTATATTTATGGCCATATAAAACAGCAGGGGTCCCAGGGAAGTTTCACTGATGATTTTCTTTCACCGCTTGAGACCCAGTCATAGTACATCTTCTTCATCCCATCGTTAAGCCTATTATCGAGCCAGGAATTCTTTCCTTGCATGTGTCCATCTGGTTCTCAAAAAAAATTTTTGAAAGACTTTGTTGAAAAAAATTTTGAAAGGCTAAATAGGTTATATATGATCTTTATCGGGATTTCTGCTGAAATCCAGCAAAGAGAACCCAAAAAGGTTTTTAAGGCACTGCCTCTTTGAAAAGATACATTGCTTTTTTCCAAGTAGATAATGTTTGTTCAAGTTTCTATAAATCCTGTCCTTCATTAAGGCTTTTACTAATTGGCCATGTGCAGGCATCAGACTTCCACCAAATACCTTTGACATATTTTCCTTGACTTCATTTTATTTTATTTTCTAATGACACCCTATTTTTATCTTCTCATATTAGCACAGTTTTATAACAATTTATAACCCACTGTTTGTCTGCTTCATCCTCATGTTGCCTTGAAACTCCTGGGTGGACACCATCTGGTCCAGGTGAGCCCCTACTGTTCATTTTGTCCATTTGTGTCGTGACTTTTTCTGCAATGATTTCAATTTCATATGGACCCTCTGACAAGTCTCACAGTCAAAAGGACTTGGACATGGTGGTGTGGGGTGTTTTCCAAGTTAACAGTGGTTAAAAATTAATTTGGCTTCTCTGCTATTGAGTGTACTTTTTGTTGCCTTATCATTAATTGGTCATGCAGTCATTTTGTTCATTTCATGTCCCTGCTGGAGGAAGGATTTATTATTAGTTTTTTGTTGCATGTTTATATTGAGGCTGTCACTTTGATTTGTGTGAGTATATGTGTTTTCATTAGCAGGGCTCAGGCTGTTCAAAGGAAGTCTTATCTCAAGCCTTTCTGCTCTTTTGGAGCTGTTTTTTTAAGAGGGTTTATATGTCTTCCAGAAAACTCTATGTATTTGCTGGGATGTTCAGTTTCTTTGAAATGCAGTTGCCATGATTGTTGAGTAATCTGTGACAAAATCTGCACAAGCAGTTAATTCTTTCATCAGGTAGAGCAACCTATAAGTGGTGTTTATGTACTTTTTCAAATTAATCCAATTGTAGTAGAGCTAGTGAGAAGTATCTAGAATTCTAATCAGGTGATTTCTTGTTAATTTGAATCAGTATATAAACAAGCTTTAAATGAAAAGGGATATGGAAATTATTCAGAGAGGGAGACCCACAGAGACTTCTATGATTGCTGTAAACATGAGGGATTCCAGATGGGGTTCCCCACAGGAGCTAATGTATGGAAACCTGAACACTTTGCAGGTTCTGTAAGAATTCAGTAGAGTGAAGATGCTATTTTTTTCCTCTCTTGCTTACCCATCTCATTGCAACTTTAAAAAAAAGAAGAAAAAAAAAAAAGATGAAAAGAGGATAAATATTGTCAAGGTTAAATTCCTGCCTTGTCACAACTGAAAAATTATTGAACACCTCTGGCAGTTCCACACAATATCTTTTTTTCTAAGGTATGTAATCTGTAATGAGGTCATACTGTGGGCAGCCTTTCCCTCTGTTTTGGGAGGCTATTTTCTATTGGAATTTCACATTATATTGTCAGTTACAGAAATTATTCATGATGTCTCAGGAATGAGAATGGGATTGTTTTTTGATTTTGATTTCAGGAGAGAGAGTAGGGAAGAGGGCTGGGAAGCAGTCCTGGAGTCCAAGGTTGTGGGAACAAAGGTTTAGGAAAGGCTTTTGTGAAGGGGATGGGATAAGAGAAAAATGAAATGGAAAGGAAGGCTGTCCTATCCCCTCTGGGGAAAGAGAGACAGAGAACTGGGCCAAGAGTCCTGGAAGTAGCACTGCTAATGAGGAAAGGGATGAGAGTGGGTGTGATAACAGCACCCACCCCATGTTATCTTCAGCCATTTCTCAGAAAAGCACTTCAAAGAGGAGCTGGTTGTTTAGACTTCTTAGCCCTCAAATCAAATTGATGAGTCCTGCCTGATCTAAATGGATAAATCTGAAATCCAGATTTATTTTTTTTTTTTTAATGTAGATACAAACACTTCCACAAACCACAACCTGAGATTTGGTTAGTTTGCTTATTTACTTGACTTGTTCTCTTAAACAGAATAAAGCTACTTTACAGGACTGTGTACAGGGACAGAACTCAATGAGAAGTGAATGCCTAAACTTCTACAGAGTAAATAATAGCATCAATTACTCATTTTTGGATATGTTGATTATTGAGCACCCAAGTATGAAAAAACCTTGACTGTGGCATGAGGATGAGCAGGTCTGCCCAGCAAACAAAATGTCACCCTTAAAAATAGACATAATTGTCTTATTTTTTGGCATGCAGGAAGGTGTTCAATATTGTCAATGGCTGTCATGTTCCCTCTGCAACGTGGGAGAAGGCTGCTCTCAGCTGAGAAATATTTAAGTGTCATGATGCTTCATTTTTATCTCTGGTTTGATTTTGTGTTTTGTTTGTGTGTAGTAGATACCATAAGCGTTATGAGTTTTAAAGATGAAACTACAGAGGTTTTAATTAGTCCTAACCACATCAAAACTAATTCCTATCAGGGCATTTTTTTCCTTATCTCTGGAGAAAAGCTAAGCAGCATTAGTATCAAACTTGGAAATTAGCATGGAAAAAGACCTAGACGCATAGGTTTGTATTGGACATTAGGAAAAAGAATTTGTTCACTGAAAGGGTGGTCAGGCATTGGAAGGAGGTGGTTGAGTCACCAACCTGAAAAGATTCAAGAAATGACTGGACATGACACTTGGGGACATGGTTTAGTGGCAACTTGGCAGCGCAAGCTGAATAATTGGACTTGATGATCTTAAAGGTTTTTTACAAGTGTAATGATTCTACGATTTCTGAAAATTTAAATGAGGTAAAGTGAGGGAAGCAGGACAAGCAGAAACAAGCAAAATCGTTCTCAAGGCAGTCAGTGAAGTGCCCATTAGTTAAGTGCTAACATGGAACAAGATACAGCATTTCATTGATTTTATTTTTTTTTCTTTAATCGGTAAAAGGAAGCCTTGTGTATGTGTGTAAACTACATTTCTGCAGGTTAATCTTGGGGACATATATATTTTAAGACATATAATTAATGTGAGCATCTATGGACTGTAAAATCAGAAGAAATATAGATATTTCATGGAGAATAATTCTCACTCCTCTGCTATTCAAGAGATAAGAGCTGAAATTCAGCTTGGAGAGAGACCCAGGGGAGTAACGTGCCTTGGAACTTTATGTACAGGAGCAAGAACAAGTCCCATTTCAATGGAAAGTCCTCTTGCAAGGTTATGTTAAAGAATGAGGTCATTCCACATTTATTCAAGTTAACAGAGCACTCCAAAAGCTCCTGAAGAACGTGAAGCATAAGATTAATTAAAATACTAGGGAGAGATGCTTCTGTCTGGAAGACGAATAGTGCAACTTACTCAGGGGCAGCAGCAGGCAGGCTGTCAGTTTTCTACCTGGAAAAGGAGTTTTCTCTGAATTTTCCAACTTTATAAATAACAGAGGTAACTGCAAAAGACGAGCCGTGCAGCAGCACCAGCAGATGCTTGCCTGCAATGCTGTGTTTGCATACATTGAAGACACCTCCTTGCCCTGTTGCTGGTAATGTGTTGATTTGTAGTTTAAGCTGGCATTAGGCGCCCATTGGATCTCATGCGTAGATAATGAGGAATTCAGAGAATTGGCAGCTCGCAGAGATAACACCTCAGCTCCTCTGCAAAGGGCTCTCTGCTGGCACTGCAGCTTGGCAGGCAGCACTGCTCTGGTGGAGAAGGGCTGCACAGCTGAAGCCTGGCCCCGGGTCCCTTGCTCCCTTGCCTGGCAGGATGCACATGCTTTTGGGATGACCTGCAGCAATGAAAATCAGGTTCTGAGGCTGCACTGGCAGCGCTGGCTCGGTGCTCAAAAGTGGGCTCTCCTGCCCAGTCTCTTGATAGGCTTCAGAGGAAGCTGCTTACTGACTCCTCTAGCAAAAAAAAGGCAGATTTCATGTTCATGCTAATCTAAATTTTTGGAAATGAGGCAGAGGGAAAGGGGTGAGAGAGAGAGAAGGTTCTCATGTCACCTTCACACAGACTGTTGATAAGGAGAGACTGATAGACTAATCATAGCCAAGAAACCTTGCTGTTCTCTTCTGGAGGATGAGTTGATTAAAACCTTGTGTAATTATATTTCACCTTAAATTCTCTCTTTCTCCTTCTAATATTTTTACATCTTCAGTGTCAAATTAGAGTTAGAAATTGCTCCTTTTCATACAGGATCAAAACAGTGGCTTGTCATATTTTGAACTTTCCTACCTTAAATCTTAATAGGATTGCTGTACCTGGTTTATGGGTCCTGTGAATACTGCTGCTCATAACATATAAAGCCAAGGGATTCACTTGCTTCCAAATGTTATGTTTCCATTGAATAAAGGATTAAAATTGCTTTGTAGGCTCTTTGACTTTCCCTTTTCTTTTTTCTCTGCTTCTTTAAGAGGACTTTAATTTGCCCTCTTCATCTCTGTATATCATATTTTTTCCTTGCTGTCCTCTTTCCCCATCTAAAAGGATCATTGGACATGGTTGGATTAGCCCCAAAATACTGCTGTTTCTTTTCATGTGGAGATTGCACACACAATCATTGAGTAATAATCTTCTAAGCTTCCTCTAAGTGAGGTGTGGATGAGAATCACTGTGGTGATTGGAGTATGATTAGAGAACACTGTGTTCCTTATCAGTTGCAAAGAGAAGGATAAGAGACTGGAGTGTCTAGACCTGAACTGAGGAAAAGCCACTATATTTCTACACATCTAGAAAATCATCTTCAACCTAGAGGGCTCTTATATAATGGAAGGAGAAGGACCTTTTATACAGACAGACGGTGATTTTAATGGTTTTAAACTGACAGAGGGCAGGTTTAGATTAGATGTTGGGAAGAAATTCTTTACTCAGAGGTGGTGAGGCCTTGGCACAGGTTGCAGAGAGAAGTTGTGGCTGCTCCATCCCTGGAAGTGTTCAAGGCCAGGTTGGATGGGAGCAACCTTATCTAGTGGAAGGTGATCCTGCCCTTGGCAGGGGGATTGGAACTGCATGATCTTTTTTGTCCCTTCCAACCCAAACTGTTTTGTGATTCTGTGAGCACAGGTCTAAAAAAATAGATTGGGGTATAGCAATGCTTTTGCTCAGCACTGATTTCAGCTCATATCTCACACATTTGGCTGGAAAATGTATCAAGAGATTTGTTTTGCTAATCTTAAAAACAGTATTTCAAACCACTGCTGCCATCTCTGAAAACAGGACATACATATTTATGACAGAAATAAGCACTGTCTGATTAATGGCATGCCTAATGCTAAAGGGGACTTGTCCATGACTTTGTATGGGCTCCTCCCTCCCAAAAAGCTCCTTCTTTTCATGAACAAATAAATAAGTCTCCATCTGTTTAAACTGTATTATAAGGCAATTAATGGTGTTGTACCACTGAGGTCATTCATCAGCCTATGAGCTTCTCAAAACTTCACATATTGATCCTTCTTTGTTCCATTTTCCTCCACATCCAATATCTTTCTTCCAGTTGCTAATTATTTATTTTGGTAAAAACACAAATGCTCCAGTGATCATTGCCAACAGTTCAGCACTAATGAGCAGCTCTCTTGTAATGAACAAACACTGTGTGCATCCAATATGAGAAGGCAAATTGGTAAGGAAAAAGCTTTAAGCGTTGTTGCAGATAATAGCAAGGAGTAAAATCTTATCTTTGCAATTATTAAAAAGTATCCATCATCCTGAGAACTGAAACCTAACGGACTATAAATATTATCGCTGCTGTTACTATTATTATTGTTATTGGGGCAGCAATCTTTTGTTTGTGGTGAAATAACAAAGGCAGTGGAGAAGCACTAACACTTCAGCAGGTACTTTCTGGCTGAACAGAGAATAAGGAAAGCTTTTATTTTATCTTAAAAAGCAGTTCAAGATAGCCTATAATTCCAACACATTTTTATCTCTGTCAGATGTATCAGTCGTGTCAGAACTCTGTAGCAAATCTTTGAGGTGTGAGTAGAAATTTGTAAATTTCCAGCCAGTTAATTAATTTAGCAGAGGAGAGATTCTGATAGCAAATGGTTTATTCAGCTTCACTGGAACTTTCTTCTTCAGGGTCTGCACTAGAAGTCAAGATCCCTTTTTATCACCTGTTCTGACCACCCACACATCCTTTGACTTCAATGTTTTAACAATTTATACAATAAGGGGGTCCTGAGATGGGAATTCTTGTAAGCTGTTGTAGCTTGGACCCAGACTTTGGCCTTTCAGCAGGAACATGGGAAGGATTGCATTCCTTGCTTCTGTGTTTTCACAGAAATTTCAAGAATTAATCCTTTTGAGATACATTAGCCAATTAATTTGAAAGGTTGTCACACAACCCACACGTCTTCATTTTGAGGTCTCTAGCATTCCTGTATCTGCCATGAATTATGCACTGGAGCTAGGTGCATGAATTCCAACAGCTGTCTCATCCATGCTGGGACCACTCATCTCCTCCTGTCTCCAAGGACTTCATTAGGGCTTTTAACAGTAATATTGTGTTCACAGTTGATGAACAGGCAATCTCTGACCTCGTCTTCAACTGACTCATTATTTTCATGGCTGTGATTCCCAAATGTTTAAACTGCATCCTGCAACACACATGTCTGGGTATTACTCTGGATTTTTGGCTGATTTAAATATACACTAATGGATGACTACTGTTTAACCAAGAGCTACATTTCACTCTTTAATACTCTGCTGCATCTCATTGTTACCCATTAATCCTTCTGTGCTCTGCAGATTCTAGTGTTTATGCCCTTGTCCAATAATTAGCATGGATGCTTACAATACTTTAAAAGTGCAGTTATTTCATTTCTTATTGTAATGTAGAAATCCTGTATCCCTGTACACCACATTATTTCTTCAAATATTCAGAGTTGGGTGTAACAGAGAGCTTCAAAACATAGATCTGAGGGCAAGGAGGGTTCTCATCCCAAGAGAATTTCTATTTATTATTAATTCAAATATTCCCTATGTTTGTGTTTTAGAAGAATGTGGCTACTGAAATGCCCCCTCAGCCCAGTTCACTGATGAAGATAACATATGAGTCGTTCTTCAAGTCTTAGCGAAAACAGAGAATTTTTTTTTTTTTTTTTTTTTTTTTTTTTGGCAACTCCATCCAATATTGAGATTCTTTCTGAGCAAATTTTTATGTATTCTACATTTCAAAAGTATTTATCTAATTGGGTTTTCAATGATTTGTTCTGCATCATTTTTGTTTCAAAATAAGTGTTAATTTCAGTTAAATTAGACTGAATCTTTCATGACTAGGCATCTCATTAGTACATAAGCCTTGCAACATCCCAGCTTTGCTCAGATTATCTTATTTCATTCAAATGAAATAATGGCAACTCTGAATTTAGTCCCACTTTTTATGAATGTCATAATATAAAAATCTTTTCCAGCTTTGGTCTTTTCTTCTCCAGCCTGGATGCTAGTGAGTGGGTCTCGTAGTGATTAACGATGCTGTGGTTGCTTTGCAGAGAGCTTCCTTCTTGCCTGCTGCCTCACCAGTGCCAGCAGCCACCTGTAGCCACTGGAAAGGTTGTACTGTACTCAGATAAGCAATTTTTCAACCCCTCTGTGTGCTGTAGTTGCTGCATTCAGAGCTCCCCTGCTTTTGTTTATTAGCTGTGGTGTCACGGTTGTGTTCACCCTCACCCCTGCCTGCTCACAGACCCACAGGAGCAGCAACCGCCTGTGCAGAGTGTGAATGCATTGCTGAAGGTGTTAATGGAGGAATCAGAAAGTTTAAAGAAATACAGTGATTGTAGGAAAGAGCTTTGCAGATTTGTGCTGATAATGCACAGATTCTTTGTTGCAGACAACATTTCCAGAAATGATGCAGACAGGCCTTTTAAATGAACTGACTTCCCTCCCCCCCTCACACCAGCAAGGAACCATTCCCTAATCTCTGTGGAAGCAGTGGGTTTAAGGAGTTTAGGATAAAGGATACTTGCTTATTTTGCTGATTTACTGTGTGGCAGAAGTGACTCTCAGCATGATCCAGCCCCTTCCTGAATATCATCACAGCTGCAGTACGTGCTTTACCCACATCATCTCGCCAGGTCTTGGGCATCATTGTGGTTCAGCTGGCACTCAGCCCTGGTCATACAGGGAATGAAGGCAGAAAAATCAGAATGTTCCTCGTAAACAATGGATTATAATGGTTTGGGGTGGGTGCTGACCTTGTGATTTCTGTCTGCTGTCATGAATGTTAAGGTGAGGAAGTATATTTACATGGTAGTGAATGGAGGTTTTAATTCAGATAGAAATGAAACTTAAGAATTATTTGGGAAAGGAGAGATGGTGCTTACCCCAGTTACATCCATACATTTTAGAGAGGGGAAAGCTCTAGCATAAAGAAGAACTAAGATCAGATTTGGGTTTGCTTTGCAAGTTCTACAGTGTCAGATAACATAAACAATGCGTTTAGGCATAACAAATCATTTTTATGATCCAAGCAGCCTTTTGTCCATATTCTCTTTGAACAACTTCTTGAATTTTCTAAGAATGCTTAATAGACTCTGTTAGGTTTTGTTAAATTGGTGTTTTAATAATTTAAATTGATTAGATCTTAACATCAGCTTGTTGAAGTTGTTGCTGTTGCTGAGAAATTGGTATGAGGAGGAATTCCTGCTCACCTTTGGCAAGGAGAAGTAATACAGGTTTTGGACCCAGCCCAAACCCATCAACTATTAATAGTTCAGATACAGACATTGGTATCTAAAACATATGTCAAAGTAAAAAAAGCAGACTTAAAAGTTTTTAGATGAAGCAAAGAGACAAAAAGTCTTTCTCAGGTCCTTTGCCATGCTTTTAGTCCACTGAGGCTTTTTAACCAAAACAGCTCCTATATTCTGTTAAACTTCAGATTAAAATAACCCCGAAGTGAAAACATTGTAAGGATAAGATGTCCCTTTGTTAGAGACAGTTCCTGCTGAGGAGCAGTCTGGCTTGCTTCCTCCAGTGGCTTCTGTGGGCACAGAGAAGTGGAAGCATTCCCTGGAGTTTGAACAGGGTGGAGGACAGCAAGTGTTCACCTTCCCTTGCCAACCCCTCGCTCTCCACGTCCTCACCCACCCCCACAGATGGGAGCTCTCCCAGGGCTCGTTTAACTGAGCAGATAAGAGGGTTGATTCTCACTGATGAAGCCAAAAACTGGTTTTTGAAGGGTATTCATTCTCAGCCTCCCACCTTTACTGTAACGTTTTCCATCTTTTCAGAGTTGTAAGCATTAGCGAGATGCTTCTTTTAGTCTGTGCCCAGTCAGGGACTGTAGAAGCACCTGCCTGGATTCAGGAACTCCCCTTGTGAATGAAATATCCCTGTTGCATAGGCACATTGTCCAGCCTCTCCTCTGTGTTATGGAGGGAAGGCTGCCCCTGAGAGCAGCTGTATTTATGTGGCACTTTTCTTGTTTTCTGGTTGTCTGCTGCTGTGGGCTGCAGCATCGCTTCGCTCTGTGGCTTCTCCTGTGATGGCTCACAATCACAGAATCGTGGAACATCCTGGATTGAAAGGGATCCATGGGGATCATTGATCAGCTCCAGGGACCTCTCTCAGGAGGATGGAATTAGATTGAGCTGCAGTAGGTGGCATGAACTTGGGATCACAGTCTGGGATGCAATTGGAGGGAGAGAGGATATCCTGGCAGGAAGTGTAAAGTGAGGTAGGAGAGGGAGAAGAAGGCAACAAAGGTCTCCTCTTTGCCTTTTTGCACATCTACACAGAGCTGGCGGTGAGCATGGCCAGTGATGGTGCATTGTGCTGCAGCCAGGGATACCCAAGCAAAGAAAGCTGGGAAACCTCCTTCCGAGCTTTTCTGTCTTTGTAGAAGAATTTCAAATCTGTTTCAGCCTGAACAAATTCAATTCTGTATTTCCCATCTCCTTGAGGAGAGTCAATTACAGGCTGTTCTGGGAAAAAAAAAAATATCACACTACACTCTTCCTGGTGAGGCTGTTCCAATTTTCAGAAAATACTGTAAGCTTTCTTAGACCACAGGAAAAAAAAGAGAATGTCGTGTACAGCCTATTAGTTAGGCATTCCATGATAGAAAAGAGATAAAAATTTTGGTCCCTGCTTCACATAGCATCACTGCATTTCCACATAGTATCACTGCATTTCCAAGTACCTTAAAATAGATTAAAAAAAAAAAATCTTCAGGGTGAATCAGTTATTTCTAGTCAAGATAATTGATCTTGAAATGCTGATCCCAATAGTTTACAGGGTTAATGGTTGATGTGTCAAGAGCTGCTGAGACTTCTTTTCATGCTGATGTCTTGGGCTTGTCTTTAAGTCAGTAACATTTTAAAGTATATAGGGCTAGGGCAAAGGCACAAGAATTCTTTGAAAAATGTTTTCTGGGGAACTTCCTAAGGCTCAGCATTAACAGTGCTCTGTTAGTTTTGCAGTATTTTTTTCCCCTTTTTGTAATACTTTTTTCTGTAATACTTTTTTCTGTTTTCCTTCTGAAAAGATTATTTTCAATTTTTTTTTTTTCTTTGACTTGGATTATTTCCTCCCATAGAAAATTTTAGCTGTGCTTGGCAGTGTATGAGCCTAACTTAGAAACTCTTTTAAGATGCCTGACTTTTTCTACTGCCTATGTAGGAAGCTTGGGGGGGATTAGTGTTTCACCTCATCAAATTGCAGATTTCCACACTATCTAGATCTGTGCTAGTTTTCTAGACCCCACTTATCATCAGGGGAGAGAAATGTCAGTGTAAGGAGTTATTTGGCTCATTCTAAGTGACAGAAACTGGATCAGAGGAGCCACTGCCTGGAAGCAACTGCTTCTCTTTAGTGAGTGTGAATATTCCATGTCCATGTAGACCTGTATCAGGGTGTACTCTTTTGCCAAATATCTGAATATCTGTGCTTCCAGTCAGGGCCAAGGGGAGAGGGCATAATTACCATCAGCCTTGCACAGGAGCACATGCCAGCTTTTGTCAGGAAAAGCAAGAGCTCCCCAGGTACAGGAACTCATCAGAAACCTGGAGCCAGAGGGGCTGCCTCTTGCAGGGTAAAATGCTGTTAATCACCAGTTCTCTGGGCAGCCTCCTTCCTGTGCCCAGAGGAGCTCAGGAGGCCCCTAACTCTTATCTGCCTGTGTCTCTGAGACAACAACTCTCTGTGAGCTTCTGCACGTGTTCCTCTCCTCCTCAAAATGCAGTGCTTGTGGAAAAGTTTAATACTTTTTGTTTTGTTGCTGGGTTTTTTTTGTTTTTGTTTTTGTTTTTTTTGGGTTTCTGTGTGTGTGTTTGTTGTTGTTGTTTTGGGTTTTTTGTTTGTTTGTTTTTTTGTTTTGTTTTGTTTTTTTTAAGTATGTATCCTGTGCCTCTCTACTTTGGTGTGTATTGAACAAAGTGGAGCCCTCAAGAGTTGAAGTCGCAGGTGGTTTAGGTCCTGATCTGACTTAAAGTCCTGTTGTGCTCTCAAGTGCAGACTGAGGTTTGGTTGTAAAAGGCTGAGTTCCTTCTGTGTCTAAGCTGAGGACATACTGAATATATGTTTGAGGTTCTTTGGACGTCTGAACAGCCTTGCACTGCACTTCCTGAGAAAGATTTAAGAAGCCATTGTATTGGCTGGTACCATGCAAAGGTATTAATTAGGATCCCAAACCCCAAGAGGCTGTAACAGGCACTGTGACTGAGAAACTTTTCCAGTTCCTATAGGATTTGTTATTCTCTTTCCAGCTGCAGACCCTGCAGCAGTCAGTGCCAGCACAGCTGTGTGTGACCTTCCCACAGTAAGTGGCAAAGGGGAGCAAGGCACAATAACTTCCAGGAGCATTCAAATATTGCTTCCAGAGCTTCAGAAAGCACAGAATTTTGTGTAACCAGCCACGCAGCTTTTATGTAAGTGTTGCCAGGTTAAAGTGTTGTGGCCAAAGTGCTGATTGTGAGAACGATCTTGGAAAATTCCAAACAGGAGAAAGAGATGTACCACAGCCTAAACTCATCTTCACTTGAGGATAGAGTGAATGGTAGAGTAGCCTAAGAATCTGCACTCACACAGGGAAAGAGAAATGGAATCTTACTGAGTGGCAAATTTAAACATATATCAAGAGGAGAAAAAAAAAAAGGACTAAAGCCTCCCTAGAGACACATGCTATAAATCATAGAGTCCTTTGGATAGCATCAGTTCAATAACTACAACAACAACGAAGATTATTTTTTAATAACTTGGCCTCCAACTAGGCCAGTGCCTTGTAAAATCCAGAGAATGACTGACAGACATCACTGTCTTGGAAAAGAGACAGAGCTGCTTTTTAATAATGCAAGTTTAAATTATAAATCGTTTCATGGTCTTTGCCCAGAGAAATCCCATGTCACGGGCCTCACTGAGAGCAGCCTGTGGCTCAACACCTATGCTGCCAACACAGCTGCTCAGATGCAAGGTTTCCCTTTCTTTGTGTGTGCAATTTCCCCATCATTTTTTCCTTTGTCAGTTTAATTGTTTGGAGACCTGATTCTGGATCAGATAGCCCTCATGGGAGAATACAGAGACGTGGTGCTATCACTGCATGGAAGGAAACGATGGGAGCTACTTGCAGGAACTCCTCTTTTTCTTTAGGATCCCTTTAAAAGTTTGTCCGATTGCCTTTGGGCATTATCTGTGTCCTGTGGGGGAAGCAAACATCCGTGAAAGTAATGTTAACCTGGTATGTTGTCCATGTCAGGGCAGCCACAACCTCTGAGCTTGACAATTCTGAGCTTGATAATTCTTCCATCTACCCCATGTCCCACTGCAAAAGGACACTGGGATTGTTTATGCCCTTCATGCATTCTCCATGGGCCTGGATAAAGCAGGGTTTTCCCTCAGCCCACTGTGGTTATTCTGCACTTGTTTACTGCCCATATCAACACTACCCATAGAGGAACCTCCTGCATCCTCTCTTCTTTCAGAAGACCAGCTTCTGAGGAGCTCACACTCACTCTTCTTCTTTTGGCTCCTCCTTAAAATGCTGTCTGAGGAGCTCAGAATGGAGGAGGAAGGCATGCAGAGAGGCAGTCCTTCCTGCAAGCCTGCTGCATGATTTGAGGAAAGCAAGGATGGGAGAGCATTTCCTTGTGTACTGTTGCTGGGAAGACAGCAGCATCTGTCAGCTGTGATATGCTTGAACAAGGGCATATGATCCTTCCTTGGCACATGACTGCCACAGGAAGACTTGACAGTAAAAACAGCTGACAATAGGATGAGGCACATAATAAATGAGAAATTTTACACACCCCAAGCATTAGTAAATCATAAAGCATGAATGATACCTTAAAACAATACTTTGAGGTTTGTTTTATTTTTCTCTTTGCTCTTTATTTCTGTGTTGTTAGTTTGCATGATAATAGTGTTTTATTCTTGTTCTGAAAAATGTGTAGGCTGGAGATTTGTTTTAAAGAGAAAAGAAGATAGCTGACATATTCATACATTCTGATAATGCTGGCACCAAGGACTACTTGGAGGAATAAAAACAAAACCAGCCAAAAGGAACAGAACTATCAGGACTCCATGAGATAACCAAGTTTCCAAGATTGTCAGTCTTGACTGAGTTCCCTCAGTTTACATTTCTAGAACCTTTTGCTGTCTTAGTGAAAGTGCTGCCCTGCAGTAAAAGAAGAATGACATTTTTTTAGTTAGCAAGTGTTTGAAATAGCATGTCACTAACAAAATCTTTCTTACCACTCTCAGCCAGTCCCTTTTTCCTTGCTCTACTTAATGAGCTTGAGACTTACATAAGTATGTAGTCAGTTCCCTTTCATAAGATGGGGATGCCGTGATGAGTAGAAGCACATTTTCTGCAATGACAAACTTTGATCCAGATTTTGCTGCACTTCTGAGATTAAATTGTCTATTTTCTGCCCTTGGTTGAGGACTGCAGTAGTTTGATTTCCTAAGTGTTGGTTTATCCAGCAATATTTAAACCCTCTTTGTGTATGTCTGTGTGAAAATGAGAATGTTGTGTTATGCAACTAAAGGCTTTAAAGAAATTTAAAACCAAGAAGCATACTTAATATACAAAACTCACGGGTTTTTTCTCCTGAGGGTGTCTTCAGCATTTCTGTTTCTGTAAAATACAGTCCCCTGAGAAACCCCCCCGCCAAAAAAAAAATGAAACACCGCTTTGGAAATTTAGAGCTGTTGCCTGACTTGTATAGGGGAAAAAAAAGATATAGTGAGGTGCTGTATTCCCTCAGCCAGCACATGTTTCTGAGATGTTTCTAGTAGGTGATAGTTTGTTAGTGGGATGATGTATTTTCCCTTGTGGAGGCAACAGTGCACTGTCATTTCTGCAGTTTGTCCAGAGAATTTTTGCCAACCATACTATTTTTCTGAGCAGAGCATAGCTACCCATTCCACTGTGACAGGGCAGGATATGCTGATACAAATCACAGTGAGGTTCCTGAGCTCCGATGAATCTCATAAAATGAGAGGATAGTCTGCTGTAATTAAATCGTGGAGCAGTCCCTATAGAAAAACAGGCTTCCCTTAAGGTATAATATGCTTTTAATAAAAAGGATAGATCTTAATGCATCCTATTCCCTCCCAGCTGCATGGCAGTGTTTAGATATTCAGGCTGTTAAATCAAACCCTTGCAATAGCAAAATTGGAAGTCTGACATGTTGTATTTCTTTTTGATGAGGAACTAATTGTACCATATCACTGACATGCTGAAAAAATGCTGCTGAGAGATCAAGTTCCAACATCAGTAAGCACTTTTTGAAGTCACACACTTTCAGCTGGGAGAAGAGGACCTGTTTGTGATCAGCCTGTTACATTGGGTAGTGATTTTCAAAACTACAGGCAGAAATCTATTGAGATAACAATTGGAAATATGCTGGTCTTTTCAGGTCTGATTGCTTTACTTATTAATTTTTAATTTTAGTATGCAATCTACAGAATCATTGAAGGTGACTGATATAAAATAGTTCTTATAAAACAACATGGCTAATTAAAAGCTGTAAAAATCCTACAAACAGCCCAGCCAACATCTATCACCATCAGAGGCCTTAATTTCATGAAAAAGAAGCCCTCCAGTGAAATTCCAGGGGTGGCTGGCTAAGTGGACTCTTTAGTTTACTTGTCTCCTTTGGGAGTTTTAATAATGAATGTCACTCCAGCACCTGGAAAGGCTGATTTGTGCACATGTGACTGCACACACATACACACACTTTAGAAAGCTCCACACAAGAAAGGACCTGGCTTTTGCCACCTGGAAACAACACATGGAATGATGCACTTAAACATGGCCCTTCTTTCTTGTATAAAGGCCAAAACAAAAGCCATGTGTGCAGCTGGGAAGGAATTTTCCATTTTGACTGCTTGGTAGGTTGTTTTTTAGGTTTGTTCTTTCCCAGCAGGACAGAGTAAAAGGCTGATTCACTCTTATCTGACTTGTCTGAATTGTAAACTGCATCAGGATGCTTCACTCTGGCTTCCTACAAGGTCATGTTTGAAGAACAGCACTGACTCATCTTCAGGTGGCTGCCAAGAGTGCCAATTCATTATCAAATCACCCACCTGAGGGCAGGGTGGGGGCTGCCTATGTCCAGTTTTGTAGCCACTTTCTCTGCCTTTCTCATGGATTATACTTTCTGAGCATTACCAGTTGGAATGGGAAGGTGAACAGTTAGGAGGAAAGAACAACCCTGTCGACCTCTCTCTCTATACCTATATGCTTCTATATCACTGCTACGGTGTCTGAGCAATTCCTATTCCCTACCACAGTTAACTTCACAAAACAAAACAGTGTGGAACATCCCTGTTATCTGCATTTTACTGCCAGGAGCTGAGAACCAGTCGGTGTCTGTGTGCAGGTGAACAGATTTCTGTTGGGGCTGCCTTTTATGCAGAAATGTTGTGTTTTGAGCAGTTTTATGGGAAATTCAGCCTGAAGAAACTGATTTTTCACCAATCTAGCTCTTCTGGGAGTGCCACAAAGGCAGCACTTGGGGAGCTGGGCTGAGACAGGAGCATTGACTTTGTTCTCCTGCAGCAGGTGACACAGGGTGTACCACAAAGCAAAAAATTCAGGATTCTAGGGAAAGATATTGAGAAAACAGTAACCTGACATTACAACCCGGTGAGGACTGGTCTCTCAGAAGTCTGAGGGTGTGCTTTGTGCCCAGGGGACTGCACCAGAATTTCTCAATTTGAACATCACTGAGTGAAATATATAAACTGGTCCCATTGCAGTGCTGAAAAGCAGGGATAGCTCTGCTTGAATCTATTTTAAATGAGGTTAAAAATAGGCTGGCCAAAATCAAAACTGAGTTGGGGGTGTGTTATGATGGACTGCCTTCCACTTAGTTTCCTGTCAGGGTTCCTTGAGGCAAGGATTGAGGAAGTGGGTGCTTTTTACTTCATCACTGCTGTTGGTTTGTTTTTTGTGGTTTTAAACAGGAATCCACGTAGCCTTAAAGACAGAGCTGTAGTGCCAATCAGTGAAGATCAAAAATACCTCAAACAGCGAAAGGACAAACCAAATTAGACACTGAGCCAAATCCAGCGGAATTCATTCTGAGCCGTGGTTTGTGAATATTCATCCTGCCTTTGCCCTTTCTGTCCCTTGTTTTCCAGCTGACTGTGAGGACTGTGCTCCAGCACTTCAGGGCCAGAGGGCCACTGAGCAATGCACTATTTATGCACTGTTATTCAAGGGACATTGTTCCATCAGGATTTGTGATCTAAAGAACCAGGTTTGGTTTGGTTTGGGTTTTTTTTTGTGGGGAATAAAGTGTGAGAGACCAGCTGTTGATGATTGATAATCATAATTATTTTGGGGGATTATTATTTACTTTACGACATGGCCAGAACCACAGAATGTGTCTGTTACACGATGCTGTCTCTCAGCTAAGAGAAAAAGCTGTATATCAATAAATATTGAGCTCAGTCTCATCCTGCTTCTCAAAATATACTCACAGGCTAGCCACAATATTCTGTGTATTTGATTAGTTGCTTTCAAGCTGCTTCATTTATTATGGATTTTATTTTCTTTAATTGTGTGGGGACCTAACTTTGCAGACATGCTGATATGAATTCATAAACCCTGAGGATTAAATCCCCACTGATGCTGAGTCTCTGAAGTTGCAGCAGCCTTTATTCTTCTCCTGTATTATTGTGCAGTGATCCCTTGTGCTGCTAAACCCCTTCCAAAACTCATTGCAGCCATGTCTGTGTTTCAATTGTAGGTGAAATGATCCTTGCCTGCAGTTTGTTAAAAACTTTGACATCCTTTTGATTTAAAGGTGTTAGAAAAATGTAAGATTATTATGTGGCTTTAGATTCCCAAACATCTCCTATAAGTTTTTGAATATTGATAAACTCATGGCTTGAAAATGCTGCGATTGCAACTTCAGAAATTTCTCCCGTTCCAGTTTGTTTAACCAAAGCTTGTTTAACATTAAATATTTAACAAATTTCTTTCTTCAGATCAGCATACTCATTAATAACTTAAAATATAAACTATCATACATTAAAGATGCAAATCAGACTTTTTATTCAAACTGGATCCTCCATCTCCTACACACAGTTATGATAAATAGCACCTTCTGCAGTGAGTCACAGCCCTGCTTCTGTCAGGAACTACTCCCTGGGCTAGAAACAAGGCAGAATAAGGCAGCAGTCTGGCTGTGTCTCTGGCCAGTGCTGACTGCCTGTCACAACATGCCTTTAAACTTTTGCCCTCTGTTTCCCAGTTACCAAGCTCTAGGAATGTCCTATATTTAACTCACTCCAGGGTATCTTTACGTGGGGACAGTAATATATATATATATATTTTATTATGGGTTTTTTTGGCAGCTTGATCTTTGGTGGCACATTCACCAAATTATTGCTACAAAAAGGCAGGTCCATTCTGGGAATACTGGAAGCTGAGCACCAGCCAGGCTGCTTCAAGATATAGCTTTGTGAGAAGTGACAGTGGAATATGTGGATGACTGGGGGAAGGGGATTTCATGGTTCTGGCAGAGTGCATGTGGGTACATATAAGACAAACTGTCTGTCTCAGTCACTGGCACAGTAAGAGACCCCTGGGCGTTCAGAGAAGATGCCAACCTCACATGGAAATTGGAAGGGTCACGGTGAGATAAAATCAGAAGCAAACTACACAGAGTTTTTCCTCTGAGTGAAGCAGTTGTAATAGGTTTTTGAAAAGGGTTCCCAAAGGATTGTGAAGGATTGGTAAAGACTACAGGAGTTATTCAACCCTTGGGGGACTTAGATATTGATGAAAATAGAGATAGACACCAAATGGTGTTGACTTTGAAATAAGCTGCTATTTTGTATCAACAAAGTAGATCCTGGAAAAAGTGAGTAATTCCATCCAAGCCTATTAAATAAAAATTGATTGATCTTTTTAGGGAAGAAGGAATTTCAAAGAGACATTTAGAACAACCTGCCAATTCCACTTGTTTTGGCCAGGAGGAAAACTGAGGCAATGCATTACGCAGTTCTAAAATGAGCAAGGTCCTGGTCTCAGATTGAGGGCATTTGTGGTTTGTCTGACTAAGCCCTATCAAAATGCTGAGTTTTTAAATCACATCACTTCAGGATTTCACAAATATGCTGCTCCTCTGCCTTCAGCACAGCCTCTCTGCTTCTATTCACTGCCAACAGGCTAATGGTGAAGGCTCAACAGTTTCTTACATTAAATGACTTAAAAAACAAAAATGTAGCTTCACAGACACCTTTTTTGTTACAAACAGTTTTGTTAACATGAACAAAACATTATTCTTGAGGATTTTTAGCAAGAATTACCTTAAAAGACTAGGATTACTTGAATATGAATATACTTGAATATTACTTGAATATAGTTATTTCATTCTGAAAATGACATGGAGTTTTTTTTATATTTGTTTTGGTTGAGGCCCTGCTCTTTCACAGAATCCTTATTTGCAGAAAAGTATTTCATCATCTTTAGCCAGTGCTGCATGGTATTCCTATTACACCTTGTGTTTGTGTGGCCCAGGCTGTAAGACTAGGAGGCAGAGGAAGACTCATACAAGGAAGGAAAATATTAGAAGGACATGAGTTGCATTAGATTCCACCCAGGATTTTAATTCAGATGTATTTTCTGGTAATTGGCAGTCTTAGTTTGACTCTGGAATGATTCTGGAAAATAGCACCCTCTAAATTCTGAAAACTCTACAGTCTACAACATGGTGGCTTGATTTATATCCGAGCTCATTGTTTTAAGCTATATGGATTTCATCTGGTTATCTTCTTTGTCCTAGGTTTCATACCAGTGTTATTTATTCAAACAGAAAGGATCTGAACATTGCTCTTCAGCTTCCAGAGCATTTGGCTAAATGGCTATCACACTACAGGTTGCCTTTTCTTTCAAGCTATTTGTATTGCAGCTGAGTATAGAATTTGTTTAGTGCTCTACAGCCATGTGAAAACTGTTGTTTTCCTTAATTCTTTATTTTCCTTCCATCCTAACTGATTACCACCTCCGTCAGAATTTATCAGCACTGCTCTGTGCACTGGACTGTGTGACCTAAATTTTATGACCTTGAGTCCAAATCTAATTCTCTGGTACAAACTCATATTTCTCTGTTGATCTTTTAAAGACATTTTCCTCATTAGCATGGCAGGAAAGCATGTGGAAGCCAAGCGAAACAATATGCAATTTTGCATTGCACTCAAATTCCTTGCTGCAGTGCACTCAACTAACCTGTTAAAATTGTGTTTCCCCCCCCATATCCTTGCTTTCTCTTTTGCCAACAAATAATCTGTCAGTGCTAAGGAGTTATTTATTTTGTTCATCTTTGATTATTCCTGTTGCCTACCCTCCTTCAATTTGTCCATTTTTCTATGGCTACTCAAGTAATCACAGTGTCATCAAAGCCTTTCCAGGACCTGAAAAATCCCAGTAACTGTGTTTCTACTGCAAGAATATCTTTATTTAAAATTTCAGTATTAACAAGAAATTATATACAATAACAAAATGAATCTAACTCTCAGTTTGCAGAAATCTGATAAGTGATCAGTAAGTGGCAGCTTTTTTTGTCCCCCACAAGTATTCTGCTAGAATTTAGATTATTTTAATAAATATGAAACTAATGCCTCTCCCAGGCAGTTATGTATCCATTCTAAGGAGAAAA